>MU119440.1:0-78700 GCA_014904845.1 Acephala macrosclerotiorum
AATAAAAATAAAAATAAAAATAAAAATAAAAATAAAAATAAAAATAAAAATAAAAATAAAAATAAAAATAAAAATAAAAATAAAAATAAAAATAATAATAATAAATTGTTTCGTTTTATAAAATAATTTAAAATCGAATAATATTTATTATTTAAAAATTCGATAAAATTAATTTTTTATTATTAAATTAATTATTTTTAAAAATTAAATATTATAACGATTAATAATAACGAATTCGACGTTTTAAAAAAATTTAAAATTTTTTTAAAATTCGTACGTAAATTATATCGATTATTACGATAAATTATATAATAATTAATTTGAATATTTTACAATTTTTATTAATTTTTAATATTTTTATTAAAATAAAATAAAATCGATTAAAAATATTTAAAATAAACGTAATAAATATCAATAAAAAAATCGAAAATAAAAATATAAAAATTAATAAAATTATTATTTTTAAAAAATATAATTTATTTTTCAATATAAATACTATAAAAATTAACGATTTAAATTGATTATATAAATATTAAAAAGTATTATAAAATCTATTAATAAATATTTTTAATATTAAAATTTGAAAAAAATAGAAATTAATTATTAAATAGATCGAAAAATTTATTCGATTTTATTTCGAAAAAAATACTAATTAAAATAGAAAATTTGATCGAAATAATTAATAAAATTTTAAAAGTACGATTTTATTATTTTCGAGATATAAAAAATTAATAAAATCGTAATACGAAAAATATTTCGATTTTAAAATTTTAAAATATATTAAAAATTTTATAAATATATTTATACGAAATATTTTATTATTAAATTTATAAACGAATTACATTTTATAGATATTTATTTTAAAATATAATAAAATAAAAAATTTAATAATAAATCAATTTGTTTTTTATAAAATAATTATAATATTTTAAAATAATTTTAATATATAATAATATTATTTACTATTAATATTATAATTATTTTAATTTTATTAATAATATATTTTTTGTAATTTTATATTTTATTTAAAAAATTTTAATTATTATTTAAATAATTTTTTATAAAAATAATATTAATAAAATCGAAATTATAAATAATTTATTTAATTAATATTCGTTTTTATAGATTAATATAAAGTTTTATTAAAATATTATATTAGTTTATAAAATTAATATTTTAATTTTTTAAATATATTAAATTCGATTATATCGTATAAATATTAAATATATTTAATATTGATAAATTTTATACGTTTTATTATTATATTGATATTAAAGTTTATTATTTTTTTAAAAAATTTTAAAATTTTATCGATAAATTAATATAAAAAAAATGCGAAAATTATTAATAAAACGATAAAAAATCGATTAAAAAATAAAATTTTACGATTACGAAAATAAAAAACTAATATTAAAATTATTGGAAAAAAGAAATTAAAATATTATTTTTTAAATTTTTTTTTTTTTATAATATAAATTATATACGCGAAATATTTTTTATTTTTATAAAAAAACGAAAAATATGATTACGAATTTATAATTGTTTCGAGTTTTAAATAAAATAAAAAAATAAAAAATTTTATAAAAAATTTTTAATTTTATAAAAACGTAAAATTTTTTCAAAGAACGACATTTTATTACGTGAAAAAACTCGAAATCAAATAATATAATTTATTGAATTTAATTTTTATATTATAATTTTATAAAATAAAATAATTTTTATTATATATATTATTTTTTTAATAAATTCAAATTTATAAAAAAAAAAAATTAATTTTAAAAAATATTATTTTTATTATTTCGATTATATTTTTAATTTTATTATTAAATTTTATTTATTTAATTAAAATAAAAAATAAATAAACGTAATAAAATTATAAAAACGAAAAAAATTATAATAATAACGTGAAAAACTTAAAAATTTTTATAAATTATATATAACGTTAAAATTATTATTAATAAAATTTAAAAATTTGTTTTTAATAATAATATATATTAAAACGCGTTTTATATTATAATTAATTATATTTTCGAATTAAAATTTTTTTTTATAAAAATATATTTTAAAATTATAAGTTTTTAAAAATAATTTCGATCGCGAAATTAACGAATAAAATTATTTTAATAATAATAAATAAATTATTTTAAAATTAATTAAAAATTAATTAAAATTTTCAAAATACGTATTAAAATTAATAAATTTAAAAATTATTTCGATATTTAAAACTCGATTATTTTTATTTAAAATATTATAAAAAATTAATATTTTAAAATAAATATTTCAATCGTGTAAATAATAATAATTATTTTATATTTTTATATAAAATAAATTTTTTTTGAAAATAATTAAAATTTTTTTTTAAATTTTTAAAAATAATCGTTTTTTTTTCGAACGAAATTAAAAAAACTATAATCGATAAATATAAAAAATACTTATAAAGCGAATAAATAATTTATTATTAATATTAAAAAAATTATTTTTAAAATCGAATTTTTTCGAGAATTTTTTAAATCGTATTACGTTAATAATAAAAAATGAAAATAAATTTATTATATTAATAATTTAATACAATTAATTATAGTATTATTTAAACGAATTTTTTAATATAAAAAAAAACTTTTAAATAATAAAAATTTAAAAAAATTAAATAATAAAAATTTACGTAAATAATATATAATTTTTTTATTATTTTAATTTTAAATTTTAAATATAAACGCGTTTTTTTATTATTACGAAATAAACTATATAAAAAAATATTAATTTAATAAAAAAATTATTATAATATCAAAAGTATTTAAATAATTAATAAAGAAAAAAAACAATTTAAATAAAATAAATATTTAAAGTAATTTTATTAAATTTTAATAAAAAATAGTAATATATTTTCATTTTTACTCGAATTGATTAGTAATGGATTAGTAAATCATTTAAGCTATTTAGCGGTCTCTCTTATTATCAGCCATTTAATTGTTTATTTTACTCGAATAATTAAAAGTTGACTGACTTAATGACCACTCTGTCTACCCTCGACTCATGAGACAAGGATCTTCCTATCCCTTTTACATCCTCAGTACAAAGAATGGGAGTAATGTATCCAGCTTACCTTGGATGCCTTGTCCACAATAACTCCCAACGACCTCATCCCTATATATATTCTCTATTTCCACCCACCTATGGAGCCATTTCTGCAGTTGTTCATGCCGACGTCACGAAGGTTATCTTCGCCGACATGCTTCGCCAACTAATCAAAGTCGGAAATTTCCATGTCTGCCTTCAAATTTTTCCAGAGCCAGTTACTTGGGTAGTTCCAGAGCCCGTGAACCCAGTCGCACTTGGCACATTTCATCCGCGCCACGGCCGCATCGTAGAACGTCTTGCAAACTGTATCCTAGTTCCTTTTCGCTTTGATATAGTCTGCGAGCACTGTCGCCACATCACGCCGGTCGAAGGATGCTACTGAGGTTATGGGAGGAGAAAAGATCGGTACTCGTTTAGACATCGCCCAAGTTTGCGAATAGTACTACATTTGGGAATATCGAATTTAGAATTCAAATCCCACAAGAGACTGTAGAAGGTGTTTAGGGAGAAGCGGACAGGAAGAAGGCAGCCTCTACACCTCCCCCCCTACAATCCAACTCTCCCCGAACAAGAAACATGGCCTACTGTATCAGATGCTTCTCATGCTTTGTTAAAGCTACATTATCGACTTTGACTTCTATGTCACGGACGTATTCACAGGGAGAATAAATTTCCCACTCTCAATATCGTCCACAATAGCACATTCGGACTCGAGAATCCCTCAACCTGCGTATCAATTCCACTGCCCTCGAGAAGCCACGAAACCATATTCCCAAAAAGCATATCACCCGCTGCATTCAAATGAGTAGCATCACCAGCCACTCGATCATACAACCTTGCATCTGCTTCCCCGACTGCATTCAGATACGCCATCGATGCTTTGTTCAGATCAATAAAAGGGAAGCCGTTAGCCGAAGCTACCGAAAGAGCAGCATTCACGACGTCTGTGAGATCTGGCTTGATGAGTCTGGTAGAGGCATATTTGCGGCGCTACAAAGAGGTTACGAGGACGGGATTTTCACCTGCGGTGAGTACATCTTGGGCCATGTTCTTCAAATTGGTGGAGAATGCTGGGATGCTAATGTTTGCGGTAGCTTTTTGGTCGTTGTGTCCAAATTGGGAAGTGTTAGCGAAGCTCTTCCAGCCAACAATGCATTTCTTTGACCTAGGCACGAAAGATGGACCCCTGATTGACAGGAGAGTGCGAGAAATGCAACTTATTTGTATTGTCACGAAGGGAGAGTATGTCGACTTGTATCTTGTGACGGAAGCCAGCACTTTCGCCCAATCGCCTCCACTGACGAAGCTCACAGTCGTTGCTCCATTATGGCCAAAATTGGTGCCAATTGCTCCATTCACAAGAGTGCTAAGAAATCCATTACCCTAGCCTCCTCCACTTCCTGAAAGTGCTGCGGTAGCCGAGTCTCCTTCTAGAAAGAATGCTGCTGGTTTGTTGTTTCGCTCGGGTGTGCTAAGAGGCGATGCCAACGTCATAGAAATGAGGGTCAGGTAGAGGAGGAGAGTGATATTCATGACTACAGATTTGTGATCGAGAAACTGGAAAGATGTTAAGAGAGAGAGGCGGAGGCTCATTCTTGGGACCAGGGCTCATATAAGGCTGCTTACGGTACTCGGGACGCAGAATCAAGCCTCTCTCCAGTGCCTCCACATCGACGGAAAATTTCCCAAAGAGGAGGAGACTAGGTGCTTAGATTGTCACGCAATTCACCGCGGAGAAAATCCTCTACTCACAGTGGATGTTTTGATGGCGATTGGAGCAGAAACTCTGTCCTTGATGTGCTTCAAATTGAGGGGCAAAGGCTAAATAGATGAGCAGGCTTGGCATGCAGTCCTGAGCGACAAACCTCGGACTTCTAGCAGGCTCACAGCAGCGGGATAATTTGAGATCGATATGCTTGAGGCGCATACGCTGAGTTATGAAAAGCTCGTCTTGAGACAGATGCCTTTAACAATAGTTAAAAGTATCCTACTAGGAAAAAAAAGCTCAGATAGAGATTACATAATAGCACGTGAAATTTTAGCTCGTTTAAATCTCGTTTTTGCGCTAAGGTTTACTAAAAAACGCTAAGATGTGTCGCTTTTGGCATTTAGCGCTCCCCGTAAAGCTCCTCGTAAAGCTCCAGCTCTACGTAGGGGAGGAGGGGGTTGTAAGGGGGGGAACGCTCCTACTCGCAGCGGCGGAGCCGGTGCGAATAAAAAATCTATAAATTAAGTTTTATATCATTTCAAGTCGTCAAAGGCAGGGCATGGCGTAAGGTACGAGGGACATCCCACTATCAATCATACTGGTACCAGATGTATTAGGAAAGTGATCTTGGTCACGTGACCGTACACTGGACAAGGAAATTAATGTTCATCAAAGAAGCACTACAAAGAACATGAATGTCGATAAAAAGGTTCCCTTAAATTAAAATGTCATCCGGAAAGTACTAAGGTTCAAATTCCCACTCCTCTTCAGAATCAAGAAACTTCCTCACCTTAAAGCTTAACCACCACACCAGTAGAAGAATCAAGACCAGTTCTAAAATCCCACCAAAAATCCGGCCAAGAGCTAGAAATAGAACTAGCATACCTAGCAGTCCTAAGAAAACGAAAAGCCACTGGAACATCTCGGCCTGCCAAGTCAATGAGCCGCGCGTTGTCTCTGGCGCTGGCTCGGGATCGAAACCTACCTTTGCAGCTTCTATTCGATGATCCAAAATATGTGGCACATATGCTGGTTTGGGCGATTCAGGTTTGGAGTTGGGGAATCGATATCGTTGCTGACATGAATTTCGATATGCCTCTGCGTCCGAGGGCTGGGTTTTGTCCCAAGGATACGGATTCACTCGGAAACTGCGAAGAGGATCACATCCCTTCCGAAGGAATGAATTGATGACCTTTGATGACATACTGACCAGCAGCTTAAAGCAAGATAACGGGGGAAAATATTAAAGACTGAGTTTAAAGACTGAGTATAGAGCAGACGCCTGCGTCTGAGAAGGTAGATTCTTTGTTCGAAGACGATGAGTATACGAGGAGCAGTGAGATACAATGTAATTGTTCTACCTGCAGCAAAAGTTCTTGAGATATATAGGCTCGGTCCTTTATCACGACTCGGATGAAAGAGGCCTTTGTACCGCGAAGCGACAATAGAATTGTCAATGATGACTGGATAAAGGAGAACAGACTAAGAACAACATAAACCACGGATAAACGTCGCCTCCGAAAAATAGAACAGCAAAACAACAGAGAACAGGACGCTCTGCGTAATATAAGTGCCTCTCACACTATTCCTATTCCGGGTTTTCTTTAACATCAACGCAGAACAAAAACATCTTCAAAGCCTCATTAATTCTCGCCTCGCACTTCTGCATCGTTTTCCACCTGCGCATCACACCTGCTTGACTCGACACCAAGCTCGCTTTATCACTCTAACTACTGAGTTATCCAACCTCCTCGAAAGCACTATGTGTGTCTGGAGCAGCATCTCTTTCGGCTGTGGCCATCATGAAGCCAAAACCAACGAGTGTCTTAGGAAAAAGGACGCTGTCGAATTAGGCAATCCATTCTGGCACACAACCCCATGCGACTTCCAGGAAGCTTATGCTGAGCAAACCAAGAGCTGTCCGCTCTGCACGGCGAAGATCCAGGCGGCCATCTCTCAAGGACAACAACGCCAACACGTTCTGGGATACGACCCCCGGGACACCCTACCTTCCAAAACTGGCAGAAAGGTCCAAGGCGCATCAAGTGCCGGACCTCACCCTCTTCTACCGCTACCTAGACTTGCAAGCCTCGCGAAGAAGCACAAGGATAGGTCATGGAAAGCTTCCACGGAAGCAACAGCTCTTGAGTGGGCTCGACTGAGCGCACTCGGCCTCAATATTGGTCTAAGTGACGATAATTCCATCCTCCCTGCTGACGGAATCGTCAAGATCGCCCGTGGTGACAACACTCTCATCTCTGCGGAACAGATCGTCGACGGCGTCACGGACAATACCGAGGACTATACTGAACACCTCTGGGTCGCGGCTGCTGCACATCAACGAATGTGTGAGATCGCAGGCCTGCGCAAAAGAGAGCAGCAGCAGGAGGACCAGCAGAGAACAGTTCCACATACTATCCCAAGAAAAGCCATTCCCCAGCAGGACCTCCGCACGAGAGAGAAGACCGGGGCGCTTCGACAGGAGTACAGAGCTGCTGAGCCTGACCAGCAAAGCGACTCTACTCTCCTTGGACTCACTGCCATCGGAGAGCTACTACCCAAAATTCCCGCCTACACTGCAAATCAAGAATCGGCTGAGCTTTTCTTGCATTCGAAGCAACATACTGAGGTAGAGAGACTCCCCTCATGCCTCGTCGCTGGCAGCACGGGCGCCCGCTTGTCCCAGATGTCCGCAGACTTCGAAGCTGCCCGAATCAGTCGCCAAGAAATCTCTTCGTCCCCAGAACGACAGAGATACCAGGCACTTAACCTTAGTAAGGATGTTGGCAGAGCTTCCAACATCCCGAGCATCTTCGTGAGCATGTTCGACTCCCAGGGGGAGCAGCAAGTCGCCGCCCCGGCGAAGCCCACTAGTGTGGTCGTGATTGCATCCAAGCCGGATGCGAGCAAGCACCAGTCCCTCCCCTACCAACTGCCAATCTCGAAGCGAATCTCAACACTCCACTTCGAGGGCACAATCCTTGAGTCTCTCCCTCTAGGAGACAAGCAAGTGATAATAGATTGACATCAAAGTGAAATGGAATAATGGTAAGGAAGGTAGGTGTATGGAAGGACGGAGACGAATATAGTATTGGAAAGTATCCGACGCGCAGCGGGTCTGCAGCGATTATCGGGCATCCTATCCAGACATATCGAGATAACGAGATAACGAGATAACGAGTACATGATTTGCATTCTTATACATATGAATATATTTCTGTTTAACGCAGATAGACAATAGCATCATTGATGAATCTTTGCAGTACTGGTATTGGTATCAACCAAACCTTTAGCGCTCAACATGCGATGTTGACTCCGTGACGGCATGCAAGATGTGATGATAATACAAATTGTTCAAGCCTCGATGCTTGCTCGTTTCTTCCTTGAATCAACCTTCAAAGGGGCCGCATTGGCTGTTCTTAGCCATTCTCCATTGAAGGCGTTTATTAGCCAGTTGTTTAATTCTGCATTTGTGTTAGAGGTAAAGTAGTCAGCAAGGACTGGTACTCACTGTCGTAAACAATCCGATTGGCATTGTGGAAGTAAATGCCGTGGTCCGAATCTGGGAATACATGGACATCGTAGTTCTCGACACCAGCCAGATCTAACTTGTCTAACAACGTCAATGAGTTCTGCATATGCACATTGTCATCCGCCACGCCATGCATGAGCAAGAATCTGACATTTTGATGCAAGGCAGTCATGTTGTTGATCGTCGAATTATCATAGCCAGCCGTATTGTGCTGCGGGGTGTGCATGTATCTTTCAGTGTAGATCGAGTCGTAGAATCTCCAATCCGTGACTGGGGCGACAGCCATTCCGTAATGGAACGTCTGCCCAGCGTCTTGCTCAAGAGTCTTCAAGGTCATGAAACCACCATATGACCAGCCCCAGATAGCCATTCTTGAAGCATCCACATATTTCTTCGCAGCCCAGATCTTGGCTGTGGCGATTTGATCGTAGGCTTCATAATAACCAAGATTTCCACGAATGATCGTGCGAGCCTTTCGTCCAATAAACCCTGTCCCTCGACCGTCGACAGTGACGACAATGTACCCAAGATTTGAGGCGATGTATGACTGGAAGTCGACTGTGAAGCCTTTGGTGACAGTTTGAGATCCTGGTCCGCCATAGAGATAAAATAGCACCGGATACTGTTTCTTCTCGCTGAAGTGAGGTGGTCTTCGCTCAACGACATTGAGATCGTACCCATCAATGTTGACTGTTGAATAGATCTTGATGGGCAATTCGTGCTTCTTGGCCATGTCTGCAAGACCTGGATTCTTCTCAATAATATCTTCGTAAGGAGTAGTAGTGCTGGGTGTGCTGATGACTTTCTGCCACGGGATGTTCGGTCCATCGTAGTTCAAAAGAGCATAGCCCGCACCGCTCGAAAATGAAACTCCGTAGTATCCCTCCTTGCTCGTGTCAGTTAAAGGCAAAGGCTCGGAACCATTGAGATAGACGCTGTACACGTGTCGCTGAACGGATGATTCTTTTGTTGCCACAAAGTAGACCAAGTTGTTCTTCAGATCCACCGCCGATGGAGCATTCACAACTTCCCAGTTGCCAGATGTAAGCAGAATTGGGTTCGGATTATCGAGTGGTGTGAAATATCCTAGATGGTCGTAATTTTCGTGAATGACTGTGTCGATATATCCATCCTCTGGACGGCCATTTGCTGGATCCGCTGGAACGTATCTGGTGTTCTCAGACACTTCAAACCAGCCACCATCGAGCTTCTGGACATCCTCATTTCGAACTGTCTTGCCGGTTCTTGTCGCGGTATCCACAAGGACGACTCGCAGAATGTCACTTTCTCTGTTCGTTTCACGAATCAGAGCTTTGCCTGTTGATCCTGCCCAAACAACTTCTGTGATGAGGAGATCGTCACGAGCAAAAGATCCTTCCACCTTGACCTCGAAGACATCTCCCTTCACAACATCGTAGAATTGCAGGTCAACAGTTGGATTTGGAGCTCCAGCTTTCGGGTACTTGATCTCTCTAACTTCAGGATAGTTTTCCTCTCCTGGTAATGGCTGTTTACCGCTTGGTCTGGAGACGAAATACTGGATAGGATATTCAGGAACCTCAGTCTCATTTGTTCGGAGGAAAGCGATGTACTTTCCATCTTGAGCCCACCAGGTCGCACTGTTGTCGCCGAATACTTCCTCTTCGTATACCCAATCTGGCACACCATAGAACAAGTTCGCTCCTCCGTCAGTGGTAATTTGAGTGACCTTGTTCGAGGAAAGCTTTCGCAAAAACAAGTTCTCGTCTCTCGTGAAAACAACAGCATCGCTCTGGGGGCTCCAGCTTGCCAATTGGATTCTGCCATCTGGATTGGTGGGATCAAGAGCCTGCGCAGACTGCGAAGCAACATCGAAGATCCAGTATCTGGCAGTGAAAGAGTGTCTCCAGTTTGACCGATAATCGGTCACCACAAGAACCTTCTTCAGATCTTTGCTTGGGTATACTCTGCTGGGCGTAAGTCCTCGGTCTCCAACTTGGAAATATCCTTGCTTCATCAGGGTCTTCGAAGCCATGGCGCCAGCCTCCGATTTAGCAACTCTGATATCTTCCACGATGAGATAATCCTTGCCTGCGGCGCCTTGCTCCAGCAGAAGCCCGTCTTCCCCATTCGCGCCCTCAATCCAGCTTATGCCGTGTTTTGTTGCTCGCCATTGTCCGCCCATTACTTCGTCCAGCGTCACCTTCTTCCCGCTCCCTCGAACTGAAGTCGCTGTAGGATCATGCGGCGTATCTGATGGATGTTGATATGATTTGTGTCCTAGATACAGCACCGCTGCCAGAATCCAGGCACCGATGAATACGCCTCCAACAATCCATATTAATCTGCGGAATTTCTTGTCCACTGTCTTGTCCGACGCCTTCTGTAGAAAAGGCCCGCTCTCGAGATCGTAGTCATCCTTCTCTTCGTCCTCAAGATGTGCGTTCTCGTCGTCGGCGTATGGCAGCGAGTCACCTCGTGGTGGGAACTTTGGCGTAACCATCTTCTTCCCATTCCCATTCATCGACTCGACCCGTTCGCCAATGCGCTCGAATACCAGACTCGTCGTCGAAGCAGAGGAGGCGGAGTCTTCCGAGTGTCGAACTCGATCCTCCTGCTCGAGGGGCAGGAGTTGGGTGGCTTCTTGGTTGTGCCCAGCCATGATCCTCCGGTTCGGGTTTCACGCGCCGCAAAAGAAAGTCAATGCGAGCTTGTCCAAGGTGACTTCTGTGTTGTCTAGATACACATCGTGAGAGCAAAGATACCGTACAGAGAGTACAGCTTTCAATAAGGCCTTGTACGGGTGGTCTATTCAGAGCTTCTTGCAGAAATTCGAGGACGCCCCAAGGTGTGGCCTTTGTCCACCCTTGGCGAGCTACGGCCATCTGCCCCTAGCCTGAACTGAACAGTCACTGTGCTGCACGAACTCAACATCACCAACAACTACTATCTTCAGACAATGCGACCGACGAAGAAAATCGATAAGATTCGTGCTATTTTGTCTGTAGACAAGCTATAGCGACTCCCTGCTCTTTACTGGAGGCCTAGAACTGGTTCACACGTGACCATAAAAGCAGCTCGATGGATATTTTGCTTCTGCCGAGAAAGGAGAGACACCCATGAAGTTTCCAGAGAAATGTTTCGTATGGCTTCAGGGCACCGGTGCTTTTGCTTCCATTTGTTCAACTTCATCGTTTCTGGGAGTCCCGGTTGACGCATCTCTCTTTCGGCCTACCGTCTTTTTCTTCTGTCGATGCTACGCAAACCAGTCTCATGTCATCTTATGTCACGAACACAATTCATAATGCACTGGTCGATCTCTGGTATTGGGAGCTGAGAATCTCTCTACTAGATTTTGATGCTTCTCACCAGGGATAATTGAAAGGCTGAAGTTCACCCTTAAGATTTCTGTATAGCGGAATGCTAGTTAGCAGAATGACTGGCCTGGAATGCCATAGCAAAAGATGTTTCTAGTGTCCAGCTTTTGAGGACTGTGATAGTGATAGCTTTGCAGCGACAAAGTCTGTCGTAAAGATCTGGCAAACAACGTTAGCCGGATGCGGGGTAAACTAACACGTCTTAGAATTATAGAATTTACTAAACAGTATTCAAATTATGACTTGATTCATGTTGCATATTGGCTGGCGAATGATTTGAAGTAAATGTAGATACTGTTTGAGGTATTGGTTGAAGTATTGGTTGATATTCGCGAAAAGATGCCAACTTCGGCCAAGAACTACAGTGCAAAGAGGGTCGAAAAGGCCGAAAGTTTTTCGGCAATATCCAATGTGTATCACCAAGGAGCCGTCAACGAGACTCAATATAGCACACGGGTACGACGGCAGCTCATCATTTCTATATCCAGTCCACTATCGAAACGCACTCAATCGCGACTCACGACTCACGCGTACTCACTCCACCAATTCAAAACCGAGAAGTGCTATCTGAAAAGATAAAATAAGTAAATTGTTATGTACAAGATAGTATGTCCTAAAATAAACAGCCAAGTGGCTCACATCTGAGACCTCAATCAGATGAAACAGCAAGTGGTCGCGAAAGTGCGAAACAAGGTCTTCGTTCTTCCCCACAATCACCACGACTGCCTGATCATCCATGATCTCCCAGTTACTGCTCTCCTTTCTGCGCTTATGAGGGGCAGCCGGTGCTTGGGTAGTTGCAAGAGGAAGTCTCTCCACCTCCGGTAATGGAGACATCGGTAAAGGTGAAATCGGAACAGCTGTCGCTACCGCAAAGAATGTAGTAGTTATAGGCATCTGATGTCGCCGTCCCGGATATGTTGTCGAACGTTACGCCTAAAGAAAGTCAACAGTTGCCTTTCGAAGAATGCCACGAAATGAGTTATGAGATATTCCAAACTAGGAAAATATTTCATCTTCCTTTAACATACCTGAGATGGTAACGCCGTTGGTTGGATCCCCAGTAGCACCTCCGTTGAGGTAGTCTTGCTGGACGTCGATACCATAGTCGGAGATCTCGGAGAGAACGATGTTCTTGTAGACGATGTTCTCGATCGTTCCGGTGGTATCGGCGTTGGACTTGATGCGACATCCGTTTTCGCTGTTGGAGACTGTCGAGTCGGAGAAAGTGATGCCTGAGACAATGTTGTTAGTCTTTCCTCCAACAGAACCAATGCTCAATCCGCTGCGAACATAAAGTCAGTCGTTGTTCAATGCATACGGGAACATTTACTTACTGTCCTCCAGAGCAAGTCATGCCAGTGATGGTGAGGTTGGTGCCAGAAGTGACAGCAACACAATCATCCTGGTTCATGACGACCGTATTCGACAAAACAACGTTGTCGCTGGACGAGAAATCGAATCCATCCGAGTTGTGAGCAGCAGCCTTGCCACCACTGGCCGAGTTGGCCGCATCACCTGCAGAATTGTTGAGCGTGAGGCCAGTGATCGTTAAGCCATCACAACCAGTCACGTCGAAGCAATGAGTGGGCCAGTTCTGGATATATAGATTCTGGATGACTCCATTGACCATCTTGTCGAGGACAATGAAATGGTCAGGCTTGTCAGTTCTGCCGTTAGATCCTTCTCCGTCCCAGTACGCCTGCCCATTACCGTCGATGACAGCACCCTCGGCGCCAGTGATCGTAATGTCGGTACCAGCGATTTCGATTGGGTTGAAATCAGAATCTTTGGTGTAGCCGAAGGTAGTTTCACCCGTAAAGGTGACGCTGGAGCCATCTTGGAGACCAGTGAGATCAATCATCGAGGAAGCCGGAGCGCTGATGTTCTCGAGAACAATTTTTGTGCAGGCTGCAACAACAGAGGTGATTTGAGCATACTCAGTTGCCGTACAAGACACTGGGGCAGATCCGACGGACTAGAATCATGAAGTCAGTACATGTATTTTGTTTTCAAATCTCCCGAGCCTCGCCGCTGAATAGCGCATCACTTTGTAAGACTATATAGACTTACGACGGTAGTAGCAGCTGCAGCTGCAACTGAAGTTGCAACAGGAGCAGCGGACGAAGCTGTAGAAGAAACGGCGCTGGAGATTGCAACTTTCGAGGAAGCTTTCGCCGACGTCGAAGTAGCTTTAGGCGAAGATGAAGATGTGGAGAGCTTCAGTTGAGCGACTGAAGTCGTGTTCGAGTACCTTGGTACCTTAGTCGCGACACCAGATCCTCCGGTCCCAGTCCCAGTGGCCTTGGCTGATATTTGTAAAGTGGTGGCTACATCAAGACAAGAGCAAGCACTGGAAAATTTCTTGGGCTTGTTTGAGCACGCGGCGGCCCAAGCAGGCAAACCTGTGGTGGCTGTAGAAGGAGCAGTCGTATATGCCGCGCAGAAAGGAGAAGCAGAAGCAGCAGAGGCCGTCATCGCGAAAGCGCAGGCATCGTTGTCTGGGTTGTCACAAGCAAAAGCAAAGGGAGCAAGAGCTCCAAGTAAAACGAATGAACGCATGATGCCCAGCACTTCGTGTTCAACGAAAGAAATGAATGCGCGAAAGAACGTCAAGAATCGTTGCTGCCAAACGAAACGGATCTTACCTGGGGCCTTTGATCTATATCGGAGAGTCGCCATCAGATAAGATTTGACTTACCTTTCCATGCTGATGAGATTGTAAGAGTAGACGGATGACTTGAGGGGCGAAGAGAGCACTATAAACGTCATTTAATCTATATTATGGGTGGACTTCAGCGGGCTATGCCTTGAACAGAATGAGGTGAGATTGAAGTCGAAGAGATCCCAGGGTCGAGAACAGTGTCGGAGGCGTCTAATTGAGTAGCTGCGTCTGCTCACAAGGGAACGACCCGGAAGGTGGCTCAGGACCGTCAGTTTCGGATGTCAGCCGAAGATTTGAGTGAAGACTTGACCGAACGAGGGGGTCAGGGGGTTCAAAAATGGCCTAGCTGTTGAAGGTCATTGACAGAGAGACCAAGAGAGGCGAAATAACGCCACTTATAAAGTCCCCGCATTCCGTGGCGTTGGAGTGGCTTCTTAGTACGAAGCTTGAAAGGTCTTGGGAAGCTTGCCTTGGCCTCTTGTCTGACAGAATAGCACATCAATGTATGCCAATTATTTCCATTCACAAGTCCAAAAGTAACTCGCGCCCAGTATCTTGGCTTCTTGGATATCAATCAACAGCTCGACGGCCAAGACCTCGATATGAAGCATCATGGAAGTGTTTTCGGACCCTTGCGCTATGTTTCATATACCTGGTTTGGGCACTCTCGCTTAAAAAGGAGTGGAGTGACTTGCGTGGCAGCGGGACCTCTCGCGAATTGTTTCCTCTGTTTACCGGGGCCCCTATTTACACTATACTCACTACGAACTTTTGAAAACTACTACACTAAAATTTAATATTAAAAAACTTAAAAAATAATAATTAATTAATAAAATAGTAATATTTATTAATTATAAATTTTTTTTAATTATATAAAATATATTAAATTAATTATTATTATAAATTTTTTTTTATATTGTAATATTAATAAATATATAATTACGTATAATATATATAATTTTAAATTTAGTTTTTTTAAGTTTTCAAGTTTAAAATTGCTTTAATAAATTTTTTTTAATTAATTTTATTAAAAAACAAATTATAAATTAATTAATTATTAATAATATTAACGATTTATTAATAGTACGTACTATGTAATAATTATATATTTAAATTTTTAGCGTTCAATTAAAAAGTCGATTACTAATCAATAAATAAATCCGATTAATAAAAATATTAAAATTTTCGATTTTCGAGCGATTATAAATAATTATACGTAATATTAATATAATTATATTTAATTAATTAAATCGTTTAATTTTTAAATATTTTAATTTAAGTTTTTAATATCGATTAATTACTCGATTAATTGTAATATTTTATATATTTATTATCGAAATAAATATTATAAAATATTTACGTAATATTTATATATAATTCGAAATCGTATTTAATTAATATTATTTTATTTTTATTTCTAGTATATAGTTTTTAATTTCGAGTTTTTACTCGAGATTAAAAATAAAAACAATTAATCAATAATAAATACATATATTAAAAATTAAATAATTTTATTATATATTATTATTATCGAATTCGAATAATAATATTTTTATAATATTAATATTAATTAATATTCAATTTTACAATTAAATATAAACTAATTAAATACTATAAAAAAAAAATTGCGAGACGTAAATTTTAATATAAAATAATATTAAAAAAAATTAAAATTACGTTTTTAAATATTATCGAATTACGAGAATTTAATTATTTTTCGTAAAAATAAAATTTTAACGTTTTTTCGATTTTTAAAAACTTAAAAAAATCAATTATAAAAAAGTTCGTACTTTTAAATAATTAATTCGAGTTTATATTTATTATATAAAATAAAATCGTTTATAAACTCGAAAAAAATAATAATTGTTTATATTCGACGAAAAACGTTATTCGATTTTAAATTTCGTTCGAAATAATATTTTTATTTTTTTAATTCGATTTATTTACTTTTTATAATTTCGAATCAATAGATTTATAGTATAGCGATATTATTTCAAAATTACTCGAAAATTTTTACAAATTACAATATTTATTTCTATTTTTTTATTTTTATCTATTTATTTATTTTTTATATTTTCGAGTTAATCGATTAATAATATAACGATATTACTCTCGATTAAACAAACTAATAAAACGCTATCGAATTTTCAATTTTCGATCGAATATTTAATCGCTTATTAAATCGTTTATAATGTTTTTATTAAACGTTTAAAGTATTTTTTATTTTTTATTATAAATCACTTATAAAAATTTTATTTTATTAAATAATTAAAACACTTTATAAATCGACTATTGAATCGTTTATTAATTAATTATTTACAAATTATTTATAAAGTTTTTATTATATTTTCGAAGTTTTATTTATTAAATTAAATAATAAAATAATTAAAAAATTAAAAATATATATTTATAATAAAATTAAATAAAATAAAAATTTAAATTTTATTAAAAATCTTAATAAAAAAAAATTATTATATATATAAAAAAATTTTATAAAAAAAAACGATTAATAATTTTTTTTAAAAAATTTTTAAAAAAAATTTCGAAAAATATATTAAAAAAATATTATTATTAACGAATAAAAAACTCGTTCGAAAATTGAAAATTTTTTTATTAATTCGAGAAATTTATATTATTAAAAATAAATAAATAATTATTAAAAAACTTAAAAAACTTATTAAAAATAAAAAGTATTATAATTAAATTACGAATAAAATAAACGTTTAAATTAAAACGAGTAAATTTTATTTACGATATTATAATTAAAATTTTATTCGATAAAATTTTTTAAATTTAAACAAATATTTATAACAATTTTTAATCGAGAATTTTTAATAATAATTTATAAATTAATATTTGAAATAATTTTTAAATAAATATTTTTAATAATATAAAAAATAATTTTTAAAACGATTTATAAATTAATATAAATATTAATTAAATAATATACAAAATTAAAATATTTATTTATTATAATAAATAATTAATATTACAAAATTTTTATTATAAAATAATAAAAATAAAAACTTCGAAAAATATAATAATAATAATAATAATAAATAAAATATAATTTCGAGTTTTTTAATTTTTTTACTCGATTAAAAAAATAAAAAAAAAACTTTTAAAATACTAATAATTTCTATTATAAAAATAAAAAGTACTAATAGTAAAATAATATCGATTAAATATAATATCGATAAAAAAAAATAATATTAAAAAATAAAATAAATAATAAAAAAATAAATAAAAAAATAAATAAATAAATATTTATATTTAATATTATAATTGTTTAATTTATTAATTTATAAAATCGTTATTAAATATTATATTTAAAGTTTTTAATTAGAATTTTTTATTAAAAAAAACAAATATAATTATTTATTTTTTTCGTTTTCGTTCGTTTATATAAATTATTATTTAAAATAAAATTTTAAATTGTAAAAAAAATTTTTTTTTTTAAATTCGATAATTATAAACTTCGACGAACTTCGAAAATAACGTTAATTTATTAGCGCTATTTTCGAAGTTCGATTACTTATTTTTTATTTTTTTTATTATTTTTTTTATTTAAAATTAACGAGTTTTATATATTAATAAAATATAATAAAAAAAAATTTTTTATTCGTCGAATTTATTAAAATTTACATTTTTTTTATAAAGAAAAAATTATTAATATTGAAATAAATATTACGAAATATTTATATAATATTTATATATAATTCGAAATCGTATTTAATTAATATTATTTTATTTTTATTTCTAGTATATAATTTCTAATTACGAGTTTTTACTCGAGATTAAAAATAAAAACAATTAATTAATAATAAATACGTATATTAAAAACTAAATAATTTTATTATACGTTATTATTATCGAATTCGAATAATAATATTTTTATAATATCGATATTTACTGTTTTTTACGCGTATAAATTTTATTTAAATCGATCGATTTTACGATTAAATTTTAAATAATATTAATATTTTTAATTTTAATTTTTATTTATTTATATAATTTATAAAACGATTAAAATTTATTAATTAAATAAAATACGATCGTTAATTTATATAAAGTTTTAATAAAAAATATTAAAATTTTCGGAATTTTTAATTTTATAATTTAATATTTTAATACGCGTTCAATAAATTTATTTAAAACTTTTATAATAAATTGAATAAATATTATAATTTTTAAATTTTAAATATTTAAATATTTAATTTTAAATTAATAATATTAATAATTTATTAATAGTATTATTAATATACGTATTTTTCGATAAAACGATTAATAAAAAACATTTTTTTTAATATTTTAAATTTTAATTTTATAACGTATAAAATAAATATATTAAATTATATAATTTAAATATAATTAATTTTTATTTTTATTTTTAATTAAAACTTTTAATTACTCGTTTAATTTATTTTTTATTATTAATAGTTTCGAATTTAAATATTTTACAAAATATTTCAAATTTATATTTTTTAATTACGTATTAAAAAAATCGATAAAATTATTAATATAAAATTTAAAAATAAATTTAATAAATTCAATTAATTTATTTATATATTTAATATTCAAATATATTATATTTTAAATTTAAAAGCAATTGGATATAGTATTGCAAATATTTAATTTTTTAAAATTAAATTTAAAATCGATAAGTTTTCGAAAGTTCGTAGTAAGTATAGTGTAAGTACGGGCCCCGGTACTGCTGGCGGTGAGCCTCATAGATTTAGATGTTACAGATCTTCGCGACGAACTTTACTCCAAACCGAAACTTCCCTAGATCTTCCCGCTTCAGTGCCGACTTCGGGTAGATCTTGAATTGAAGGTGGGATGAGTCTTATTGGTTCGCTACGACTTCGTGTGAAGTCGGGGAATTGAATAAATAAAGGATCAAAGCAGCTTACATCTTCAATATCTCGTCCAACTCGCAGCACTTTTCAAGAAACAATTTTGGGAGTCATCTTTACCAGCAGATCCACATCTCTCATGCCTCGAAATTTTTCTCATTCAGCATATCTCAAAACATGGAGGTAGACCTTGGCTGTCTAATCATCTGATATCCACCAGGTTCCTCTTAAGTTTCCCAACAACAGACGTTTCGGAGATCTGGACCTGACTATTAGTCACTAACCACAAAGACCGTTTGATCCTCGAGATGATCGTTACGCAAGAATAAACGCCGCACCGTCAGCGAAACTCATCGGCTACACTATTCCTCACAGTGCCCTAGAAAAGTATGATGTGCACGGAAGATATGCCGCATCGTGAAGTTTTCCCTGCAGTGATCTTACGTGGCGTTTTATCGAAGGCGATCAGTCTGAATTCTATGCACACATTCTTTTTTTATCCTCAAAACGTCCTGGCCAGATGTTCAGCCCAAGCTGGGACAAAACATCAAACCCAGCATAGACGTTCCATCGTAGGGCTTGACGTGTGCTAGTCCTTGGTGGTAGTTATCGAGGAACTGTGAAGATGATGAACGAGGCAAAAGATAGACTTTGTATGGGGTGGGGTGGGCTGGGAGGCTTGGTCGTTCGCCAATGTGCATATAAGGAACGTGTGTATCTTCCTCAAAACAGCATCTAGAAATCACCCCATCATCGTCATCATCTTCATCCATTACATTCTTCTTCGGCCGGTCCGTTTACCTTGTACATTATACCCCATTTGAAAAACTTTTGCACATCTTCAATCCCCTTCAACCGCCAAAATGCAATTCACCAACATCTTCTTCGCCCTCCTCCTCTCCACCGCTGTCGCGGCCAAGGGCAACAAGACTACCAAAGCGGTGACAGACAAGAGCCTTTGCAAGCAAATGGCAAGCCTCGAAGCTGTCGTCTCTCTTGCTGCCAACACCACCAAGTTGGACGCAAAGACCAAGGGCAACGCCACGAAGGCTGCTGAGTTCCAAGCCAAGGCTTCAACTGCTGCTACCGAGCTCGCCACCATGCAAAGCAACACCACTCTCGTGAGCACTTGCGCAGTTATCTCTGCTGCTCAAGACACCGAGGACGCTTGCTCCCAAATGAGCGCTCTCTCCAAGCTTATATCTCTCGCTGCCAACACCACCAAAGTCGACGAGACTACCAAGGGTAACGCAACGAAAGCTGCCGCTCTTCAAAGCAAGGCTTCTGCTGCCGCCACCAAGCTTGCCGACTTGCAATCTAACACCACCCTCACCTCCGCTTGCGCTACCATCACGTCTGCCAAGGAAGCTTCCAACGCCGGTATGTACCCCTTAATGACACATACTTGATCAATTTTTGATATCGAATAGAAAAAGCTGCTGCCGCTTCTTCCGCCTCTTCTGCCGCTTCTGCTTCAAGCACAGCCAAGAGCGCAGGCAACATGTTGAACGCTCAGACTGGTATTCTTTCCACTGTCATCGTACTCGCCGCAGGCATGATCATGTTGTAGGGACGACGAGATATGGAATGGTAATGAAGATATGGAATAATGAGGGATTTTGGGGTCAGGCTCATGTGAAGAGGAGCTCCTTGGGCTAGAGTACGATACTTCATACGGCTACATAGGAGAGCTTTGGCGAATGAACTTGATCCTGCAAAGATTTAACTTACGTGGAACTGTTTATACCATTCCCTTGGTCTCAATCCCAACTCTCTGTCTTCGTCGGATATGGTTGGCGAGCTCTTCGACTGACAACTCATACCTACCAAATGCGTCTGCAGGCAGTGTAAGCGAGGCCTCCCTTTACGTCAAACATCACGATGTCCACAATCCTAGCTCTCATCACTGCATCATCATATACGAGGATCTCGAGGACAAAAAGTGTGTTAAGTATTATCCTCAAACCCCGCCACCTTCTCAGATCACTGATTCCCATGAGACTTCCATCTCAAGCAGCTTCAGTGCCTCTCAGTCTCGTAGACTACCTCCTCAAAAGGCCAACCACTCAAATAAACACCCCAGGCGGCCTCTCCTGGTATGTAACTGAATCCAAAAAAGTCAGCAACCCAACCCTAACCCTCATTCCTTCCGGCGAAGGCGATCTTCACCCAACTCAGATCGTTGGACTCATGGACGCCTTGAAGATCCCGGCCACAGCATTCTGGGGAAGTTCATCTGGAGGACTCTGTTCCCTGGCATTGCTTCAATACTTTTCTGATCGAGTACGGAACATCATCATACGCGAGGTCCCTTTTGAAGGACTTATGAATATCTACGCATTGAAAGAACAGGATGACGAGACGATTGTGCAGTCTTGTAAGGGATTGTTCGGGCAGGTGATGAATGAGGACCAGGCTGCTTGGAATGCTTTGGGAGATGAGCACCACTGGCGACTAGGTGAGTTCGCTCAATATCATCTCTACTGCATAACTTGGGCCAATGCTGATTTTCCACGTAGAAAAGAATTACGTGATATGGGTCCGTGGCTACGTCGGCGTCCTCGAAACAGGAGATTGGGAAGACCTCGTAAAGGCGAATGCAAGATAATCCCATGGAGCATCAGTGGACAAATGCTAATGGGGTTCTTCTTCGATGATGTGGTGCTTGCGACGAAATATTGCGTTCGCTTGGGAGGCGTTAGACTGTAAGCATTTCCCGCAAGTGAACATCCTAGAGAAGTTGGTGGAGTGGATCAAGACCTGCTCCAAGAAGGTGGAAGCAGAATGTTGTTTCAATGGTTCTTGGGGCTGAACCCAAAGATGGATGAATCGCCCAGCCAATGTTTCCATAGAAAAGATCTCGCTTGGAGCATGGTACTGGGACCAGAAGCCTG
Source organism: Acephala macrosclerotiorum (assembly GCA_014904845.1). Classification (NCBI taxonomy): domain Eukaryota; kingdom Fungi; phylum Ascomycota; class Leotiomycetes; order Helotiales; family Mollisiaceae; genus Acephala; species Acephala macrosclerotiorum. The sequence goes on from MU119440.1 coordinate 22,090, forward strand.
GATATTAACATGAGCGAGAGTACTGCAAAGAAAACCCGGGCTACTAATGCATCCCGCAAGCCAACTCATCAATGCTGAGAGGCTAGCCAGATGACCAACATATTTCGAATTGCAAGTGAAATTCGGAACCACCAAGTCTATGTTTCCCACAAGCTAGTCCATTAATAGCGGAGAACCGGAACGATAGCTATAGTGCGCTCTCATATAGCCCGATATTTTCTATACGATTAATACGACACGTTCGTAAGAGGTGGGGAAAAGTTGCTCCAACCCCGTGTCGTTTTGTTCCTTTGAGATTGGTACCTCCCACCCACCCACTCGCTCCCACAGTCTGCTATCTCGTGTATACTTCATCAGTATCAACCCCTTATAACTCCAGTGCATTCTCTTCTTCATCTTTGAAGCTCTGCTGTAACTCTCCTCGGCAATCAATAGCAAGAGCAACTCCTTCCCAGCCTCATCCGACGTAGGGTCGAAGTCAAGAGCTACATATATGTATATCCCGTTGGGATGGAGTTTGCAGACCCAGCGCGACCCATACTTTCCGAACTCTTGCGCAAAGTGATAGGCTGCCCGAGATATGTTCTTTCGGTGAATTGGCCCCATAACGTGATGTGGCTAGAACTGACCGGTCTAAATGGATCATTGCTAAGCTGAACGAGCGGATGCCGTCGACGTGGTCCGAAAAGTTGTTCAGAGTGGTCCTTAGAGCACGGGGCCAAAGGCTAGGTGAGTGACTGAGAACGATATAGGCTCCATTGTCTCCTTGGCTCTCGTATAATAGAAGCATGGGAGTCTTTGGTGTTCCAACATCAACGACCCTGGGAGGCAACGGTTGTAATTGCGGGCCACAGCGCGGTAAGTCTTGGAAGCACTCCCAGGAAAATGGGACTACCATACTTCCATACTGGAAATGAGTACATCGAAGTCCATGATCGCCAGCTTTCAATAGAAGGTAGTTAATGCTCTACGCCCCCAAAGCTCTGGGACACTCTGATGGTGACAATCCTCGAATAATGGACGTCGACGTCGCCTCTTAGAAAATTGCGGGCATCGCATCGGGAGAATCTCGGCCGTCAGGGTGACATCATCCGATAAACAGTTGCAATTATAAACAACAATTCCTTTCCCTCTCTTCAACAAACACAACAACAGTTCCACTGCGCCCGAATGTCCGCAGAAGCACCCAAGATGTCTCAAGCAACAAGAGATATCCTGATGAAAGTCAGGAAAATGGTCCCTCCCATGCTCGAGAAATTTCACAAAGGTAGCTTTGCTCACCCCACCACCAAACGCCCCAGAGCTCAATTCTAACCACAACCAGGACAAATGGGCAGAATAGCAGTCATAGGAGGCAGCGAAGACTACACTGGAGCTCCCTACTTCTCTGCAATGGCATCCGCACGACTAGGCGCCGACATGGTACTTCTCTTCTCCTTTCCCTTCCCCCCTCCATCAACTGACACGACTCCAGAGCCATGTAATCTGCGAACCCCAAGCAGCACAAGTAATCAAAACCTACTCTCCAAACCTAATGGTCCACCCTCTAATGCGACAAACAACGCACGCCTCCTCGAGCGAATCCTCTGATAATATCGCCCAAGGCGTCATCGACATGCTGCCCCGCCTCCACGTCCTCGTAATCGGCCCCGGACTCGGACGCGATCAGTTGATGCAAGATATATGCGCGAAAGTGATCGAGGCCGCAAAGAAAGAGAATATGCCGTTTGTGCTGGACGCAGATGGACTAAATCTTGCGCAGACGAGACCCGAGTTAGTGCAGGGTTATAAGGAGTGCATATTGACGCCGAATGTGGTGGAGTTTGGGAGGTTGTGTAAGAGTAAGGGGATTGATACTTCGGGGTTGGATGAGGGGAAAGGGGCGGAGAAGTTGTCGAGGGCGTTTGGTGGGGTGACGATTATTCAGAAGGGAGCGAAGGATTATATTTCGAATGGGGAGAGGACATTAGTTAGTGATATGACCGGAGGATTGAAGAGGAGTGGTGGGCAGGGCGATACGTTGACGGGGAGTTTGGGTACGTTTTTGTGTTGGAGGAAGGCATATCTGGATAACCTGTGGGATCACGACGGAGAATTGGACTCTATGGAGCTGTTGGCATTGGCGGCTTTCGGAGGAAGCGCTGTTACGAGGGTGAGTCTTTCATTCCGGGGTGTAACAGAATGTTGACAGATAGTAGGAATGCTCTAGGTTGGCATTCGCGAAGAAAGGGCGAAGTCTTCAAGCGAGCGACTTGACAGAGGAAGTACATATCGCATTCACGAATTTGTTCGAAGGCTCTGGACCCAAACTTTGAATCAGCCTGGACACTCCAGGATCGAAAAGAATACACGAAATGAAGACCCAGGCTGGTAACCGTCTGCAACCGATTGATGTTGATTCCGCTGAGGCAGAGTGTTCGGAAGGAATTGAGGATCTGCCACAATGATGTGCCCTCCTAGGCACTCGGACAATCTGCCTCCCCTCTCATGCACGATGCTGAGAAGGACATTCGACGCTCAACAATGTCCTACCGGAGGAGGAAGTCACGAACGACCGTATGTATAAAATAATGCAGGATAATTGAATCTTCCAAACATTCTGGCAAGTCGGGTGACGCCGCAGCATGCGATTCATCACCGACCCGAGGGCGAGATGTTCTGATCTGATCTGTTAGTATACAAACCTCGAAGTTGCTAGACTGAGACTACAGCTGGGTTCTTGCCAAGTTAAAGTTGAGAGCGCTGGTAGTACTTTCGAGCGCACTTTTCCAACCACGGTCCCAGGACCAGCTCTCTCCAAGCTGTTCATCCCACCTTTTACCACATCCCACCGTTCTCGAATACCGAAAGCCACAGAGCTCGCCGATTGGACAATTGAACAAATGAACAAATTAACTCCACGCCATGTAACGTGCTCCTAAGCCCTGAGACCCCGCACCGGTGAACCCGGTGAACTTTGAGCGGAAAAGCCGCCAATCGCAGAGACGTGCCTGGCAGCGACAATCCCTCGGCATCGATATCAGCGGTGATATGATGCAGCGGTGACACGAAAACTTTACAACCACGTTCATCTCTCCGGTGCGAAGAGCAGCTCTGGGGCTGGAATTCCGACGCTATGGGAGTTGACCCGGCAAAGATCATGGTGAGATGCCTCCTCTTGACTCGTTTTCCGAGCTAGACGCGGCCGGCCAGGTGGGATCTTGGTCAACACAGATAACGACGCGAGGCGGGCTCATCTCCATCTGTCGCGTGCGCTCCCTTTAAAGGCGTCCATGTTCCTGGATTTCAAGTGATCTTCAGCGCATTTCATGGGTACGGTTCTCCTGCAGCTTCACGATGTTGTCACTCACCAGAGCCATTCAATTGGCTTCACTACTCGCCATTCCAGCAGCATGCTACAAGAACTCGGCGTCCTATGTATCTACCCTTCCCAAAAATGCCCAAAGTCTCTTCACGGAGTCCATGGCTTGGATGGATGGGTACTATGACCCCTCAGCTGGGTATCTCTTTGACGAGAGCTCTGCGACTGCTTTGAGGCATGAGACGAGAAGTTCGGCTTGGTATGCCATTGGATTGCTTGCAAGAAACGAAGGGAAAGACGTGGAATATGCCATGGAGATCATCACGAATGTGATCTCGGGTCAATTCAAGGATCCTGCAGATCAATGGTACGTCCACAATCTGGGTCAAAGGAGCTGATCCTGATGAAATTCTAGGTATGGCGACTACCAGCAAGAGCCGGAAGAACCCACCGTTGGCACGTCATACTACCCAGAGAAGCTATACAATTCATGGGATCCTAATTGGCGTGGGTTTATCAGTACCGCCTTCATCGTTGGTTTGGAAGAATTTGGACATTTGATCACGCCCTCCGTCACTGAGCTTTTGCTTGAGTCTCTGTACAACGCTACCAAGGGAGATGAGTACCGGGTTGGGGGCGTTGACGGAGACAACTTGTACCCCGCATACACCAATCCTGTATGCCACCTTTTCATTTTATTGAACCTTCGTTGACCCAAATAGTCTCTCATGCGGGCATTCACAGCTGGATGGACTGGCAGAAAGCTCAACGACTCAAACATGACTCTTTCTGGCGAGAATTATGCAACAGCCATCTTGGGCCTGTTCAATCGCGCCAATACGCTGTCAGAGTTCAACAGTGGTACCTACACCGGCGTCTCGCTCTTTGCCCTCAGCTTATGGAGTAAATACTTGCCCGACGACTCAATCATGAAGCAGAATGGTCCAAGGATGATGCAATACACATGGGAAGCTGTCTCCGAGCTCTGGCATCCCCAGCTCAAGAACATTGCTGGGCCATGGGATCGATCATATGGATTTGACATGAACAGATATTTGAGTCTGATGGCCTTGCACTTGTGGAACATTGTTGGGAAAGAGGACTCGTCTATCATTCCCAAGGTAACATTCCTCCAAACATTTCGAGCTCTCACTGACTCTCAAAAACAGACTCCGGCATTGTCCCACATAGCCGATTTTGCTTACGGACCTCTCTTCGCCATTCTTTCCGAGTTCCAAAACTCTCTGATCCCACCCGACGTCGTCGCGAAACTGACCAACTTCGCTGGGGAGCACACCTTCACCTCATCGGCATTCTCCCCACCATTCGACATCTACCCACGTAACATCACAGCTTGGCTCGCACCAAACATCAGCATTGGAGCTGAGACATTCAACGAAACGGTCATTGGTGGTCCAGCCACGAACCCCGATACCTTCAACCCGGCTGTCATCCAGTGGGATACTGGAAATGGAGTAGGTTGGTGCAACGTAGGTTTCTCGATCCCCCAATATGTTTGAGATGCTGATGAATCCGTAGTTGTATGCTACCGAATCGTACATCACAGCTGTCGCCAGTGCGAACACCCTGAACCTCACCTACCCGCTTGGAGATGCAAGCTCGATCTTCTCATTCATTGTCTCGCCATTCAAAACGAAAAAGGATGTCCAGAGCTGGGAGGACGTCCAGGGACTCTCGGTGCATGTATCAGGAAATGTCAACGCCACATATACTGTTGGTTTTGCTGGATCGTATGGTGGTGCTTATTCTGTCATCAAGTGAGTTTATTGATTGACGATGATGCTGGGATGACGCTGGGACGATTACTAATCTGCTCACAGTGACTTCGAATTCTGGAACTTTACTTACACGATGCCTGCCAACTTCTCAGGCATTCCGAGCTTGACTTTGGAAGTGGAGTTGAAGTGATGGAAGGACGATTTGCGACTTCATGACATATGAAACAGGAGGAGATGACTAGAGAAGGAAAACTAATATATCCATTTTAATGTTTGATGATACTCAGTTGTTCTATTCTCATCCGAGATTCAGGTGTCCAATAATATCCCCGAAGCTAGTGCGCCTAGGTGGAATTCATAGGTAACCACTTCCTCGTTCTTCAACAAGAGTGGTCTGGAACGCGCGTCTCTCCTTTCACAATCTACCTTCTCCCGTTCCTGTTCCTCATCCCTCCGCCCGGCCTTTCATTCTCGTGCGCTTTCAACTCCGGCAAGCACCACCAGCTCGCAGACGGATGCTTCGGTTTGAGGCCTAAATTCGATCACGTGACACCACGCCAACAATTACGAAGTGCATCCCTTATCTGCTTTACCCACCTTATTCCCATTAGCACTCATCAAACATCATATCTTTCCAATTTCAAGGGCAAGTAACCCGAGAATGTTCAAGACCAAGCCATGCAGCTAACTTTATCCGTCTAATCACATCTCCCCGCGAATGTGGGGTTGAGTTTCGCCAACTGTTGGTGCGGAACCGCGGACAGCTTCCGTTCCTCCTCATGCCACTTCGTGAACCCCTCCTGACGATCTTGGCGAGAGTCAGTGATGTGTGTGCGAGTACTTAGGGAAGGAGCTCCCAGCTGCGTGTTCCTACCTTTCCTGCCTTTCCTCCAGCCTAAGGCCACACCTGCATTCTGATTTAAATTGCTTGAAGCGTAGCTCCATCATTTGGAAATAATTGTGCAAGACAGAAGACAACAGCATGGCGAGCAGCGGAAATGGTACAACCGTAGCCAAGCATCAGGGCAAGAGAACTGTGATCGTCACTGGGTCTGCGAGGGGAATGTGAGTTTTTGTGTAACCTCAATCACGAGTTGCGGCTAATCTAAAAACAGAGGAAAGGCAATCGCGCTCCGCCTGGCGGAAGATGGATTCGATGTCTGCATAAATGATGTTGCAGCAAATCAAGCCGGCATTGACGAGGTATTCTCCCTTCCCTCCCCTTCCCTCCAAATCAGCTTCTCTAACTCCCACCCAGGCAGTCAAAGAGATCCAATCCCTCGGCCGCCAGTCCTATGGTCATGTCGCAGACGTCTCCAAACTCTCCGAAGTCGAAGCTTTGATCGAAGCCTCGGTCAAGAATCTCGGTCCCCTCAATGTCATGATCGCAAATGCTGGGATTGCTCAAGTGAAGGCGTTGTTGGATCTGAGTGAGGATGATGTGCGGAGGATGTTTGAGGTTAATGTTTTCGGGGTCTTCAATTGCTATAGTGCTGCGGCCAAGCAGATGATCAAGCAGGGTGGTGGAGGAAAAATTATTGGTGCTGCTAGGTTTGACCCTTTTTCCTCTCCCAAAACTTCATGTTTCTCGTTTTGCATACTGCATGTATTATTTACTGATTGGGACAACAGTATCGTAGCATACAAACCATTTGCCCTCCTCTCCCACTACAGCGCTTCCAAATGGGCAGTCCGCGGCTTCACCCAAGCATTCGCCATGGAAATGGCCGAGCACAAGATCACCGTCAATGGCTACGCGCCGGGCATAGTTGGTACGGCTATGTGGGATCTCATCGATGAAGAGCTCGGGAAGAAGACAGGGGCGAAGAAGGGAGATACGATCAAGAAGTATACGGATGAGTTGATTGCGCTAGGACGAACCAGTGTACCCGAGGACGTGGGAAAGACCGTGAGCTTTTTGGCGAGTCCGGACAGTGATTATATGACCGGGCAGACGTTGATCATTGACGGGGGGATCATTTTCAATTGAAGAAGAGAATAGGTAGAAGATGCTTGATTCTAGGTGCTGTATTACTTTGAAGTGTTTGCCTCCTTGTCGAGCTGGGGAGTGTCCTGTGTGTCGACTTGAGCTTGCTTTGTATACGTCCAGGTAGGATGGAAGTCGAGTCTGCTTGATATCTTTTCGACTTAATTTTTGACAATTAAGCAAGTGTCTGGGCGAATGCCTTCTCTGGTGCATAAAAATGCTGTTTGACGCCACCACTATTATCTTCACATTCGATCTCACCAGTCTCTGTCATGTCCAAGATTGAGAAAATTAGCCTGGTGTGACTTGAAGTGCCAATGTGTAATTTTCTTATACAGTATTCCTGAGACTCCTCTCAGACTATGAAACATGAGGCCAATGCTTTCGCTTGGAGAAAGTTGTAACTCATTACCGAACTTGGCACAACTCTTCATTCGTGTTCATTGGCATTGCCTCGCCTTCCTCCAAACTCCCTCATCTCATCAACATTCTTGCTCATATTTTGCACCTTAACAGCCCAACAGGATCACGATCGACACAGCTTTCCAAGTTTCCAATACTAAGGAGATACACCAAGATCAATCAAGTAGTAAGTACCAGTTCTGAACGATATGGAACATGTTGATCAATGCTCGATTCAGATACAATACCAGCGCTTCCCACCCAGAACACCGCGTCCTTCCCCGTATCATAGTCCTGCACGCCCGAAATAAATATGCCTGTACATTGACCCTTTGCTCTTGCGTTATGATTTGGATCTTGGAGACCATCACCCTACCCATTTTCTGCGCCAGGAATAAGAGGATCGTAGCAACGAGGGCAAGAAACATATTGGTCCTTCTGAATTTGAGGCATTTCTGAAGTTCGGACCTTTCCAAGACAGTTCTATTTCCCAATGCCGTACAGACGTTGATGAGTAGCGCATTCAAGAAAAATTGGAGATGAGCGTGGCCGCTTTCTACGAGAAGAGGAATCTCAGCTCAGACATGTCGATGCTGAAGACCGGAGGCATCCTAGATCCATACTCGAAGTATCGGTTGCCCTGGATAGCCTTGGGAAGGATTTGGTGGCTGAGAAGGGCGGCGAGAAGGCAGTGAATGGTAATGAGGCGGAGGAGGACAAACCAGAAGATGACACCTGGTTGGAGAAGAAGAAGATAAACCCGAGAAGTGTGGCGGTGGTACGCCTATACAATAGTATGAACGTCACTTGGGAAAGATACTCTAGGCTTTCGAACGAAATTGTTCTTGACAGGTTGCCGGACATGGAGCAGATTGTGCCTGGAGATGGAAAAGCATGATATGGGGCTCATGCTTCCCCTTTAGCTATCCTAATTTCTCGATGGCGAGTAAACAATATTCTTCGAACTAGTTCATCTGATATTCTCGAGGCACTAGTGATCCAATTGAGCACGCAAGTATATACATAAGCTAAAATCTCCAACGAAATCTCAACTCGTCGGCAACACTTCAACAACGAACAACGACAACAGCTACAAAGATACTTACCAACCTTAGGTATCTTTTAACCAAGTACGTATATTTATTGTTCACCTTTTGAACTCAATCTAACTATTATGTGCAGCGTTGGCAGATCATTTTGCGCACTTGCCTTGCCTACTCCTCGATTCGACCAATCAGAGCTCTCAGATTCCAAAGCTTCCGAAAGTCACTACTTCTTGGACAGTCATTAGCCTTTTGTGGAGTCATCGTGGCTGCGCATCGAGTACTCAACATCAGCACAGCACAAATCTAAGTCAACCTCCACCAAGACGAAGTGTTTTCGAAAGCGCGCAACACCGCAGTCGAAATAATAATGAACATTCTCATATCATCGAAACGTCTGTTCTTAAGTCAAATCTCACGTGACAAGAGCAGCATGTCACAGTTCAAGCTATTGAGGTCCGAGATGAGCTACGAAAGATGATAAGCACACAGAACGAGGACGAGAACAAGAGGCGGGGGGATGATTATCATGCTCGAGGATGTGGATGCTACTATTGTGGGTGGTGCGAAGCATCGCGCATTGCAAACCTGGAGCGATTTTGAGGCAAAGGAAAGCCTGTCTCATGGTACAAGAATGGGCTTGGGCCTCTTTGGGAGAATGGAAACTGGAACTTTAGAGGAACTTATTAGACCCTTGGTCATTTTCTTAGGGGAAACCGCCTCTTGTTTTCCGGTTTGGAGGGGAGTATATCGTAATCAAATGCACTACCCTTCAACTTGCACCCCCTATCTTACTGATGATTTGCATTATTCGGCCTTCTTGTAAAATTACTTCTGTATATCAATCCTTGATCTGGTAAGCTCACAATCTGAACTCGAGGGTTTTCTTTTTCTCTCTCGCCAACCCCTTTCGTCTCTAAGCGAGTCACGTGTAGCCAATGGACTTTGGGTACTGACACTTGGACGTAAGACAACGAACGAGCCTCAATTCTTTGTTTTTAAAAGAGCGTAAGATTTTTTGGCATCAGGAGGAGTAGTTTTGATAGTACTGAAACAATCCTTGGATCCCAGCTTCACTACCAGCACAAGATGTGCCAAAGGCTTCTGTTTTACGACCCAATGCCAATGTTCGTCTTTCACCAAGCCTGCAGCAACAAAACCTGTAATTGCAAACTGCTAATATTCTACAATGAATCCCAAGGATATTGTGCCGGATGTCCCATATCACGAAAGTCATTTTTACTTTTAATATGTTGCATCTCACCTTCCGCCCCAGAGCAGACATTACGGATAGGCACCGTAAATTTCCTCTGCCTCATCGGCGTTAAGTGTCTACAAAATTTTGTGCTTCGTGTCCGGCGTGCTAAGGGACATCATCCCCTTCGAGTTAACTTTCATCTGCCGTAGCGGAGAGCGGAGCGGACATCAAGTACTAGTCGAAGTCCTCACCTAGCAGACAATCTGTACCACAAGGAATCTAGATAAGTTTGAAGCCATTGGGTTCATGTCCGACGCCTAAAAGAACATATTCACTTTCGGCTTAGTTCCTTGCCACATGCAGCCACGGAATTCGGAGAGGACATCAAGTATTTGGACGAAGTCTCCTCTTCAGCGAATCTTCTCCATCACAACGATTCCTCCCCCACGATCACCGATTTCAATCACGACAATATCTATCACCTCAGCTTCCACCGACAGAACAAATAATCTCAAGCCACAAAGAGATCAAGATCGAATAATGGAGAGGACGAACATCAAGCAAGCGAGCATGGAAGATGGTCAGATGGTAAGCGAATCCCCCCTTCGCCAAGCTCACATGCATGCTCATTGAGGCTTGCATTGAGAATAAAAAGTGAACTGACAATAAATCCAAGCCCGTCGAACATTCTCCGAAGTCCGCTGCCGAAATCACGCCAGCCAAATCCAACGATGCACCTACCGTTACCACCGCACCTACCACCTACCCATCAGTTGCTTCGATGTACCAAAGAGCAGCCTACAAAACACTCGCTCAGTTACGGATCAGGAATAGGAAAGGCGTGTTGCTCAACCGGCGAACGGCACATGGGTTGAGACAGACTTGGGAAGTGGATGGTGAAGTGACGCTGGATAGTCTGGGCATTAAAACTTCGTATGCACCAGTCACTTGGCGTGAGCAGACATTGAGGGAAGGAGGAAAAATCAAGAACTATTGTTACATGGAAAGCAGACTACGGTGGTCTTGGACTATTTCGGAGGGAGTGAAGGAGAACGATAAGTGAGGGTTGGTTCTTGTATATCCACAGACTTCTGCATGGAGGGGACGTGCGCGCGGTGCTTTACAATCTACTAGCTGCATGGGAATAATCGGACTACTGGATTTCTCCTATCTCTTTTCTTCATAATTTGGAAGTTTGTGAGTCATAAATTGGATCATTTTCAAATGAATTGTGGTGAAATTTGAGTTTGGACGAAATGCGGGCCGCCCAGGATCAGCTGTAACTAGCCAACTGCAGTAATTCAGGCACAATCCCATTATTTTGGAACTTAGAATCAATACGGGTACGTTAATTTTGAACTGGAACACCTCGAAATGAAGTCGAAGAAGTATAAATTACCTCCTTCCACTTCATATTGCTATACGCACTTGATCCGCCTCGGTACTTCAAAATAATCTAACACCAGCAGAATACGAACCCAACTGAAACATACAAAAGCTTTTACTGCTCTCAAAAGAGTCATGGCGCTAGGCGAGAGTTATCTTTGGGCCAGATCGGGTGTGATGTGGGTGGAGGAGGGGAAAGCTTCACGCGAGTCCGTAAATATGTCAGACGAAACTTCAATCCAGGATAGAAATTCTACAGCAACGGTCTCTCAAAGTGAGTATTCTTGGACTGAATACTCGCCCAAATTTTGCGTCGAAGAGCAGTCGGTTGCGTCAGCCTCAGTGCAGTCGTCACCAGAGCTGAAGCAATCTGAAAGTTGCTACTATTCGGTGCTCTCCACCTTCAAGCTAAGTTATTCTAGGAAGAGGCAAGTATTAGCCAGGCCGTATTTAGTACAAATCAGAAGACCTGTGAAAAGGCGAACACCTCCGTACCCTTCTAGCAGACCACAACTAAGACGCAGCAGGAGAAAAAACACTTTGCAGAGCTCGTTGACGGAATAAGGACTTCAAGTCCAGTAGTGGTCTCATCTATCTTGAACGAAGCCGTTATCAGCTTACCCAGGCAATGCCGTGAGTCTGAGCACCCAGTAGTTAGTATGCCGCACTCTTGTAGATCTAGTGGATGGGGTGGCTCTTCAGACTCGACCACCCTTTCAGTTCAACAGTTTTCCAGCCACTTTCACCATACGCCCTTCCATCCTCGAAATCGGCAAGAACTAGATCGGTGGTATTGCATGTATCCACGAACTGGTCTCGATCGCATGCCTCTTCTCCCGTTCGCTGTTCTACCGATTAGGGGCTCTGTTCCCCTCTCGAGCCTTGGACGCGAACAATAGACTTGGGATCTTTCTTTGAGGGAAGTGTAGAATTTTATTGAACGATAGGACTTCCAACCGAGAATTTTTGCGTTTGCAAGGAGAGCGATTTTTTGCAAAGTTTCCTGTCTACTTAGGAATATAACGAGAGGATACAACAAAAATTTGACAGCTACGCCCTAGCCTTTATTCGGCTTCTTTGCCATTAACGAACTTGAACTTATTCTATTCTACTAACTACTTAGATCCTACGACTAGTCATAAGCTGAGCCTTGAAATTTGTTTAGATGCCTAATTCGATTCCCGTAGTGCGCCACGAAATATGGTCAGTGTGCGATGACCGGAATGCTCACCTGTTTAAGCTTGTGCAACTGTTTTGACAATCCAAGCAAGCAACGTCCATTCGAAGTGCGGCAATACAACAGGCGAGGCTTTGACGTGTCTTGACTTTACCGCCATGACTCGATCTCCGTTGCTATTAGTTCAGGCTACGGAAGCATCTATTTCTTCTCTGCTCAAGCTTAACGTGTCTCTGGACTCATGGCTATGGACTTCCCTAAACTCTTCACATACTATGATGCAAGCTTCTAGTAAAATGGAAGGGCTTCTTGTGTGTGGCTACGATGATGCTTAGCTTAGCGCACCTCTCATCTAGAGTATGCACCCCCTTAGCTGTGCTGCACGCGACTCATTAGTGTGAGGCTCGTCACATCCCCAGCGGAATAAAGATGCGTATGTCGTACTAATGATGATATGTCTGCATATGTATTGGCACCATTTCGTTGTGGGAGATGAAGCTATGGCCATGCATGTATCTTGAGTGAAAATGCACTATAAAGGCTGCTGTAAAACTGCTGGGCTGCCGGAAGATAATGGAGGAGAGTGGGATCTTCTGGAAAGAAACGAATGAGACTCTGGCTTTATGCTCTCATTTTCCTGCCTGAGCTGAAGATCTTCACGTTCTCACGTTGCATCATAACCTTTGTGCTCTGTTTTGGCTTGAACAGGAAGCGACGATTTTCCATGAATCCACCTATTCGCTCTTCCCCGTCTTAGCATCTCGTTTTCATTTTCTTGATTTCTCTGAACTGCTCTCTAAATCGTGAAGTTGACTACCTGGCGACCTGGGGGTTTTTTTCGAACCTAAACTCGCGAAATCCGCTTTCGCTTCAAAATGTCCTCGATCTCAACGACACCTCAATCCGCATTCAAGACAAAATGCCTCCCGTCAGCTGCAACGCGTCTCATAGCTTCGCGCAACAATCTACAGAGCCTGAAAATCAAACTATGGACCCCCAGAGCCCAGTCGCTACGGAGGTCGCGAGCAATGAACACGTCGAAGACATCTGCGACCATGAGGACTTCTCAGCGCAACTTAAAAGTGACGCTCCTACCCAACCACGAGTCAACCTCCCCAGTCAAGAGAACTACGATACGACTACTGTGAAGAACACTAGAGAGGAAGATTTGGAGGATGGAGAGATCGACGACGATATCAACATCAGTCGACTCGATGGGACAGACATGGCTGAGATGGATTTGGACGACTTGCTGGAGTTGGAGGATGACGAGGCTGATGAAATCGATCTGTATGGCCAACTTGAATCTGTCTTGCCAAAGGACTTCTTTCAACCATCTTCCGACAAGATAGCAGAGCCAGGTCCTCGAGATGCAGCGGCGGCTGGTGGATTGCGCCCATCACCCCTATTCTCCCAGAAAACTCCCAACAGCCCCCCTGGACTCTCGCTCCCTGACCCACACGTTAATCGGATCGATGTCTGGATTACAGGAGCAGAATATCTACTCTATGAGCACCCCAAGTTGAAGAAATGGAGGGTTAAGAGACCGTCAAGATTGAGAACCTGCTGGATGCTGAAGGCGGAGGAGAACGACGGCGAGGATGAGAAAGCAGTCCTCTAATACCGTAGAAGATGTGGTGAAACAATGTGGAGGAAATAAGGATGGAGCTACGCGCTCTACTATCTGCCGGGGCGGTTGGAAAAACGTGGGAGCAAGGATCATGGATCCGGTCTCGGGCATTTGACGTCGTCCTGAATTGTTACAGTGGAGAAAAATGATAGGGTGGATCATCAAGCAACCCTCATACATTGGCAGCTGGTAGGGCAAAGCGAAAATGACGATGATAGAGCCAATCCCTGATATCTGCCAGAACAATGCGAGGAAATCATTACTTGGTTGCACAAAAGTTCAATGCGCCTTTATTTCCATACATCTTCCTCAGAAGGAAACAATAAACTTCCGGTCAACTCCGCTCTTATGTCCCATGCCTAGTGCTATTGTAAAGAGGACTGAATAGGCGCCAAAGTCTCCTCTCAAATGTCCCAGAAGTACTAGGAAATCGGTGCGCGGTGTCTTGATAGGTCGGTTACCATTCTAAACTGGACTAGCTAGCCTGACAGCTTCAAAAACACGACTCCAACGCAACTCACTTCTATTTCTGCTTTTCATATTATGATCACGCTCAAATATACTTTATAATTGTAGAGATCACAATCTGAAAAGAGTCCCTGTATAACATATCTCAAGCAATATTCCTTGACTTCGCGAAGAGGATTCTTCGCTTCCGCAGCACAACTCCAGCGACCCGAGTCTGTCTAAGATCTACGCATTGAACTGCTGAGTGTAGAATACTTGTTTAAGATCTGCCAAGGACAGTGTATTCACCGGAATAATCGAGAGGTGCGAAGAGAGGAACGACGAGGTGGGACCCAGTCATCCAATCATGGCGGGAACGAGCATAGATGAAGTGAAAATGACGAGAGGGATGGTACGTTCTGGGCTCACCCCTTTGAAACATCATTGAGCAGATAACTGACAGCATGGCAGCGCGATTTGATACTGGAGATGGCGGCGAGTACAAATCCTGTTCAAGACACATCTAGGGACCCCCCTTCTCCACTTTTCATCGCATCAAGCTACGGTGGACGCAGTCTCGACGAAGGAAAAGTTTTTGGCTATCATGACCCGGACCAAGCTGTTCGCCAAAGCCTTCTCGACTCAGGATACATTGACGAAAGCTTTCATGAAGGAGAACTCTTTAGCCAACAGGATGCAGATAGAGCTGTCCGCGAGAGAATTCTCGAATTAGGACACTTTGACGAAAGCTACTTTCAGGGAGAACTTGACGGTCATCTAGATTCGACGTCCGAGGACGTTTCAGAGTAAGCTCACTTCCACTCCCCAATTCACAATCGCTGACATTAACCCGAGGGACGTCGATGGAATGAGCTGGCTGGTGGGGATGGTGTCGAAAGAAAATATCCCTTCTAGAAAATGGTTGGAGCGTAATGAAATAGGCCCTCAGTGGATAAAAGCAGGCATTCTGCATCCACATTTTTCACCACATGTCTACGGCATTCAAGCCATCCTCGAAACACCGCCAACCAGAAAGCAGAAGCATGAAGAAGACTTTTTGTTTCCAAGTCTCCCAGTTTGGGAGAAGCTTCATTACTGGGACCTTAATATTGAGATAAATGAGTCTCTGATCGAGGAGGGGATCATGGACAGAAGGCGCCTGGAGAATAATGAGCCACGCCGTCATCAAACTGGCAGCTATAGATGTGTTCCAAGTCCTTTAAGAAGGGTTTATACTTGGCGATATCCCATAGAATAAAATATTAGATCCTGGTATCGACAATTTTACAATTCAATTTTGCTCTGAGTTTGCCGAGAAACGATTCTATCTTCTTAAAATGGTCCTTAGTTTCTTTTAATATGAACCTATAAAACTAAGGAAGACCTTTTAGCTCTGAATAGAATGCCTGCACTATTCTTGGTTTATGTCTCATGAGAAAACCCTCCACTTTTCCAACGATAAAAAAGATATGGCGATCCATAAGTTTTCACGGTAAAACAGAACCAGACGAGCTTTAAGGTATTTCGGCCCGAAGAAACCTAAATTTGTAACCCAAAAAGCAACAATGAGATTTTACGAATTTGCTTCGTATTCTTTTGGCTCACTCTCGCTTAATAAAAGGGGGAAAAGGGGCGTTATATTTATCCATTTCTATTAAGAGAACTTAAATTCGGGATTAGCTCTGGATACCCATTTATCAATAAACTAAGCAGGTGATTTAAAACAGTTTTTTCTTCCCTCGAAAGCCTTCACTTCACAGACCTCACTTCGTAGTCGGGGGAGCAGGATCACGTGAACTTTCGCTGGGAGTAAATGGAAATAGTGGGATGTCCCTCGTGCCTCGCGCCATGCCCTGCCTTTGACGACTACGGGGAGCTTTATAAAGAGCTTTACAAAGGGTTCTAAACTACGGGAGCTTTAAATACTAAAAGCGACACATCTTGGCGTTTCTTGGCAAAACCTTGGCGCAAAAACGTGCCGCAAATATCACGTTTTATTACGTAACCCCTACGTGGACTTTTTTTCCCCTAGCAGGAAACCTTTAACTATCGTCAAAGGCATAAGTGGGGAACTTGAGAGTTTTCCCTTCCCGTCTCTAACCTCCAAAGTCCCGTAATTCGTAAATTATTTGCGAATATCGATTCTGTCACACCCGCTCAGCAGCATATGATGAAGCGTATTGCTACAACGTTTACGGAAGCTGTGTGTAGGTAAAGAGAGACCGTGCTGCTCTGCTCATCGCAACGATACATTATTCGCCTTAGGTAACGGTACGAATCCGGCTTGGGCGGTGTAATTTTTAGTAAGTTTTTTCTTCCTACTTCGTTTTACAACTGCGTCCCTTGCGCGCATCGTGCCTGAGGTACTGCGAGGTATGTCGCATTTCGAGATGATTCAATTCCCTAGCATACCTTGCGCGGTGAAGTTCTCGGCCGTTATACTGAGGCTTATGGAATCTGAACTTGAGGTTTGACCCGTTTACAGGCGACTCATTCCGGAAAGAACCGATCCTCCCATTGCACGAAAGCAATCGACATGGATCCTCCCAATGACGAAGCTGGAGCTTTTGATGGCGATCAATTTTCTGATTGGAACAAACGAACGGGAGCTGGAGATGGTGTAAATCGCACCGCCAAGGACTCTGAAATACACATGGAGCAGTCTTCCCACCAGGATAATTACGGCTTGCCAAGCTCCCGTGGCAACACAGGTGGGGGTGGTGAGATTGGGAA
The DNA here is from genome assembly GCA_014904845.1 of Acephala macrosclerotiorum. Classification (NCBI taxonomy): domain Eukaryota; kingdom Fungi; phylum Ascomycota; class Leotiomycetes; order Helotiales; family Mollisiaceae; genus Acephala; species Acephala macrosclerotiorum. The sequence goes on from MU119440.1 coordinate 39,133, forward strand.
AACACTTGATAACGTTGACGTGTTAAGAGAGGACACAGAACTAGCAAGTAAGTATATGTCAACTGTTGCAACAAGCCTAAGAATTATGCTAATTATTTGGCTCCTAGCTACTGGAAGAAAATTTTCGTATTCTTCGATATATCCGCCAAGCGTTCAACAGCAAGGAGCTGGGTACACTTCCTACGGAGATACTTCTATTATCAGCAAGCCAGCGGAATTGAGCACCGGATACTTTCATGCTCACAGAGAAAGTGCTATCCCCGGGTTTCTTGCTGCATCTTCGTCTTTCTATCCTGGACTCGTGACGAGTACGCAGATATCAGGCCCTAACGGGGTATTTTTGCAGCCTACCGCTTACTCTCCACAAATGAACCAGCCACAAGTATTCAATGGTGTCGAGTACGCTTTTGAGACCCTCGGTGAAAAGGAGATGCGGTTTCTATCGAATCATAGCCAAAGTATTGGGTTGACGGCACCTACCACCTCAGGACACTTGCAGGATCCGGTATTATCTAATTCCTTCGTTTCACCACTCGATCCGGGATCTTGGAATATCTTTGGTCCAAATTACCTGGACATACAGCCTATAATGCACGGCTTGCCACCTTACACGTCTCTCGAATTCCGGTCCTTCCCACCCAATGTGCAACTTGTTGACCAATCTTTCCGTGGCGACGAAGCTCTAGAAGACCATCCCACTCAATCTTTAGCTGTTAGTGCTTCCTATTCGGTTCCATCTACCCCACGGCATCCACCACCCCTGTGGAGCGGGTCATCGTCTCAGACGTGCCCCTCTCGGAAGACACCTGCACAGACATCAGCCAGGTCTAGCTCGAACGGAAGGAGCAGACCTCCTACGACTCTCACCCCTACAAAGGTTACCAAGCGTAGCTCTGGAGTCAAATTGGGTACGCCTCGGACTCCACGCCCAAAGCGTCCAGGTAATAGAAAACTCCTCGCCCACGAGCTCCGACTCTTGATGAGACTTTATCTTATTGTGAAGCCGTCTACTCCACTCTTGAGCACCAACGAAGAACTGGAGAAATGGTTCGACTCTTGGGCAACAGCAAGCTACAACGAGGATCTCTACAAATCCTGGGCACGCTTTCAGAATGAACATTCTACTGCGGTAGAGAAAGACTTGTCGGAGGTTTCTATTGTCGGAGATTTCGACACTATCCCACTTACCGATGTCGCCGACATTTTTAGCCCAGAGATCTCCGAACGCAAGAAAGCCGCGACACAACTTTACGATGAGAAGATGGAGGTTTACATCAACAACACACCACATTATCGTGGATTTACTCCGCTAGGAGGAACCGGATCACCCGGTCCTGATGGCCAAGGGAGTGAGTAGGTTCATGCTATTGTTTTGGGTGATTCTTTCTCCCTGATCTCTTGGATCATCATAATATTTCTGTATAACTTTGTCATTCGGCTGGATGCTGATTAGAAGTTAGACATAAACGAGGCTTTCGACTGGGGACATAAGAGGAAGCTCAATGATGACCCTGATGACAAGTTCGTCGACCCGTATATGCGTGGTAAAAACATATGGCCTCGGCAATTGCCCAACTTCGAAGCCGTGTTATTAGACTACTACAAGAGGATGCGAGCGTTCGGGAGAATTCCTGCACGAAACGTTGCTTTGTCACCTGGCCTGGACGAATTATATTTCGCTCCAGTTTTGACACATCCAGGATGCAGTGCCTTGGTCACTCACTACCCTCCGCAAGAAGTTGGGCCCAAGAAGTTCGGCCTCGACGGGCACACTGATTCAGAATGTGAGTTACAATGATTTAGTACTTGGTGACTAGCACCAACAAGAAGCTCAAAATATTCACAATCTTAGCAAATAGAGATGTCCGTGCTCTAGAAGTTCTCAATAAGAACGGTTATTGGGTCTCTGCTCCTCCAAGAAAGGGTTGTTGTATAGTCAATGTCGGGAATCAATTGCAGACCTGTAAGTGCTCCCACGCTGGAAATGAGCGTGCTAGATGTTAATTTCTTAAGGACAAACGGGTTGTATGTCTCAACGATGCATCGTGTCCTCAACTACTTGGGGCAGGAGCGCTACTCAGTTCCGTTCTTCAGCGCCAATTTCGAGACAATCATCAAGGCAGGTGCATTTCTTCGACCTCGGGAGCAGGTTTATGTAGCCAACAGAGCTAATGCCATCTATTAAAGCCCATTACTGAGATGATAAAAGATGGTAAAGAGGTCTTATATCCCCCGTTGACGGCAGGTCAGGTCAGTATCGGATATCCCGCCACTTGTTTTCTAGTCTTGGAGAGGCTCTATAGATGTACAAGAACACGATGACTTCTTTCCGTCAAATTGCGGAGCGTAATCATAGATTGCTCAGGTACTACAAGAAGCCCATTGCAGCGTAATATCTAGACAGAGGAGAGTAGTCGCGATGACGGCAGTTTGTCTCGCTGTGAACAAGTCTTATATCTAGCCCTGAGGAGTAATTAAGTTGGCATTAGGATGTTTATGTCCCCTATCGTAATAAGTGAAAGAGTGCTACTATCATATCTGATCCCAATCTCAACTAAATAGCTCGGGAGTATTTACGTGGGAGTACCCCAATCAAGTCAAAGATCTTGTGCCCTAGTATTCTCCCCAAGCACTCATCTTGGTCAACACAAAGTCCAAATGCCTTAATCACTTTCCCAGAGCATTCATCGCCGATACATTATATTTCACGGCTTTTGGTTTCTATCGCAGCCCCTTCTTGTGTATCTCTGAGCAGAGTGAATAGCATGAAAGTAGGTAAAAACCCGGCTCAACACACCTCTTCTCCGCCATTTTGACTGCCATCTCCTCTCTTTTCATTCAGAACTTATGTCCAGGTATTCTCCGTTCGTTTGAATCAACCAACAATCAAGGGAATCCTCCTTTCAATGGAATGTAAGAGAATGGGCTCCTCCAATTCCAATTCCAACTCCACCTCCAACTCTATCTCAAGTTTAAGGCTTTTTTCTCATGTATTCTAATTGGAATTGGGGAACCTCGTAAGAAAATTGATAAATTATTGTAATCAGCTTCTGGGATTTCTCCCTTGTTGATGGCTACAAGGCATACCGATATTGTTTACGTTTAATTAGCCGAAGTGGGAAAATGGACAGTTGAATTTGAGCAGTATTTACTTGATGCTTCCAACAAGTCTCGAACTATTCAACCGGACTCCTATAATGTGAGACCTGCCTAAGTTTATATGGCTTGACAGCAATCCAGAAGATCTCGGAGCGTCTTGAGACGCAATCAGTCCCGTGGTCTCGAAGCATGCTCTATTACCCACTATTCTTCTCTTCATCCAGTCGAAGTCTCCTCGTTATATTTGCCTTCGGAAATCAATATGACAAAGACACTGCAAATGCTTATTCTAGTTAAGATAGATTATTGATCCTGAAAAATTGATTGGTGAGATCTAACTGTCTCTAGCTACTGATGGTGACAAAGATCCAAAGGCATTGTATCACCATAATGGGCATGTTGGCGAACCTCTTCTCGTATCAATTGTGAACCTGAAAACTGCCGTCTGGTATTAAACTTCCCTACCTGGGGATTATTGTACTGCTTAAAGTTATCTAAAGCTTCCAGTTTCCCTGCAGTGGTCTCACGACGGATCAGCAACATCACGATAGTCAGAAACGAATTTCGAGCAGATTTCAGGCCTTCTCCCAGCGTATCCACTCCATTATAGAGACTTCGAAGGAAGTTCGTTGTCTACTATGGAGACGAATAAGCCGCCTTTCTCTCTGAGCAATTCGGAAGTCACAACACATCAAGGCAAGTTCATGGGTCAACATAATATTCCAGGAGTTATCCCCTGCGGCGGATGCTGCCACGCGTCAATCATCCAACTTGACTAATGGGGATTGCATGGGATATCCTGGCCCCATGGAATCTGTATCTACAAACACTGCCAACCCGGCAAACTCAAATACCTCGGAACTATAAGTCCTGGAGAGAGTTATTAGCGCCTATGCGTCGGGAATGGGTGGAGTCCTTGCAAAAGAATGAAACCCCGCGAGAGAAAAATGCAAGGGAAACATCATTGGAAAAGCACGGGGCTGCTAAAACTCGCTTTGAAAAGGGTTGAAAAGGATCGTGGGCGGGAGAGACAGCGTGAAGGCGCGGTTAGTGGCGAAGCAAAAATCCAAGCGATGACCGAAGCAAATCTCTGAAAATGACGGGAGAATCCTGATACACCTTAGAGAGACCTTAAGCAATTGTAGTGACTGAAGGATGAGCCTTGGCGCAGGGTTTGGTGATGTAACTGGGATATTGTGGAAGTATGGCCTTATAAAGATGCGAGTGAGGAGAAACAGAAATCACAACGAGGGGTTAATGAACGGTATAGAGGTAAAAGTATCGAGGGGGAACTCTCCTACTGGAGTGTTTCGGAAGTCTCCTTGTAATTCGAGGGCATTGGATAGGAAATGCTATTTGGCGTTCGGATCTACTGTACCTTAATAATGTGAAAGCCCAGAATCTTGCTTTCTTGCAATATAAAATACGAGAATACAAATTTATATCAAATTATGCAGACCATTTCATCGTAAAATATAATAAACGCTTTCCTGATTCTGCTTTTGTGCCCCTTTAATCATCTCTATAGTTATAGACAAAGCCCGTGTTTTATGACGAAAACAACTTTGAGCGCAAGCTCTTATTGGGTGATGTTTACTTACGGGATTGAGAACCACCATTGGCTGGCTGAAGCACTTGAAGATGGTTGCTCATGTGCTTCCTTCCGCCATGACCATCACGCAAGACCAACAACGACTTTCTCTTCGAATTTTCACGTTTGGACTTACCTAGAATTGCGACTCGAACACTCCAGCCACGATAACTCCGCGCAATAGTCTATTACCGTCTTCTTCTCCTCAAGCACGAGATAGCAATTCAGTTTGCGCTCGGACGATCTATGAGATATTGCTCCGCTTGTTCTGAAGGCATCGAGTTCTTGATCAAGACTCAATACTCTCGCAAGATAAGAAGGCGCTATGGATGAAGAGAACTCCGCGCACGTCGACTGGGATACTGGGGGCAAGGACATCAACGAATCGGAGGCTCGTCTTATTGCCAATAAAGATCTGGACATACGTTTAAACCAATTAAATGAGTTGGAGACTGTTGCTGGTAATCCCAATTCGAACCTCAACAGTGCGCAAGCAGTCGGTAAGCATGGGTCCGAAGTTTATCTAGAAAAATTACACATTGCTGACAATGATCAGACTCAATGTATAACAATCACCAGCCATTATACGAGCCTTTACGCGTCACAGAGATTCCACATCTCCTCTCAACCATCAGCGAAACCAATCTTGCCATGGCCCGACCCAATGTATCCGAATCTGGTCGTTCGTCCAGTGCATCCCGTGTAAATGCGACAGGACTACCCAACATATTCTACGAGACCCCAATTGCAGAACTCGACTTTGAGAAACCATTCCAGGATGACCACATATACTATCATCCGTCCTTGCTCCGAAGGACTCGTGGTCTTGGAGCCACAGATCACCACCCTACAACGCTATCGCTAGGCCCGGAGGCATATTCAAGTAGGTGATGTAGTCTAGAGACTTTTGCTAGGAAACATCTAACTATGCATAGTTCACGGTATGAATGGAGCTCCATTGGTGCCTCGTCAGCAACAGGTGATGTCGTATTCTCCACAGCGACCGACCCCCATGGGAACACCCAATGTTCCTTGGAATCAGATGTCGCAAATGCGAAGCTCCCAAATTAATCGTCCGAGTCAAGAAGGTTACGGAGCATCTGATGAAAATACTCTATTCCTAGAGGGCAACAACGCATCGGCAAGCGACTGGTCCCCGAACAAATTCCTCTCTAGTCTTCCTCCTCCTCAAGCTTACGACTATCTGTTGCAAGTTGGAATTACGAAAGTTGGATTTATAACTGCAAAGGAAGGGGAAGGCATGTCTCTAGATGTGTCTACGGACGTCCAACGACTTTACGCGCAGGACAGATTGAGGAATAATACGATGAATTCGACTTCCATTGGCCCTACAAATGAGGAATTATCTATTTCGAAAGCACCAACGAAGAAGAAGAAGATTACTTCGCTTGATGTACAGGCATTTTCTAATGCTCGGAGATTGGAAATCGAGCCTCCAGTGAGCGTCACCAGACAAATATTTGGCTCAGGTACCACAGTGGAAAAGGACGCCTGCGATTTGCGACTTGAAGAGCAAGTAAAAGAAAACGAGAAGCTTTACAAGAAAACCCTCTACTATGATCACTGCAAGAGGTTTGCTGCCTTCTTCTTTAAAGTTACTGACCAAAGACACATCGACTTGGCGTCTGGAACTGGGATCATGGTCCGCAGTAATGAAGCTAGAGAAAGAGACGAGAACCTCCTCATAGAATTATTCGGCGAGTTGGAGAGATAACCTTCGCCTTTGGAAGTTTCAACAACCGCGTTTGCAGACTTAATCTTCGGAGAAGCAATTATCGATGCATCTCAAGCGGAGCAGTCATCCCCCATGTTTAAAGTTGGGCCCTATCTTGGACGCCAATCGCTGAACCCCGAGAGAGTCGAAGTGGATCCTAATACAGGAACCCATCTGAGAACTGCTCAAGTCCCGGACCCCACAATATCATCTACCCCCGCAGTAGGTCTCAATCTCGCTACGCAGCACCTCGTGGAATCGCACGGCTCATCAATGGACTGCGACTCCGACGGCGAAAATGAAATAGCACCAATTAGCGACATTGAGTATCGCAAACAGTCTACCATGTCTTTAAACCTCCCAGAAAGGCGGAAAACTCCATTATCTGCTGCCAGAACTACGAAGAAACAGTTCGCTACCGCTAGAGCTCAGAATCCCCGAACTCAACCATCCATTCGTCTCCCCGGGCCCCCCGCTGAGCAACAGTCGTCGAAGCTGGCTGTTCGTACTCCCAGAAAACGTAAAGTCTTGGAAGCACAGGACCCAGGCCCAAGAAATTTCCTTGAACACGAATTCAGATTCCTACATGAGCTTCACCATCAGTTGAAGCCAGGTACAAGCTACCCTTCCGACCGATCAGGATGGAGCACTTTCCTGGTCTCGAACGGCTCAGCTTGGAAAACCTTTCTCAGTAGAAATGAGACACCAACAGAGACAGCAACTAGACTTCAAGCAATTGCAGAACACAAGGCTGCTGTTGAACATTTCGAGAGGGGAGAGAAAGCTCGCGGGCGCCAAGCACGCCGCCAGCGTCAAGACGTGGCTACAGCGGCCAGTGAGGCAAAGATTAAGGCCATGACCGAGAAGAATCTGCAGAAGCGAGCGGAAAATCCAGACATGCCATGGAGAGATCTGCGACAGGCGTAGAACCCTAGAGCTATGCCTTCATATTGCAAGGAATCCTTGAAGTTGGCCATCAGTGATTTGGAGGTGTCTGTTTGGGCGGTGAATTATTCTGGATGACACACTAGGTAGGACAAAGTTCAGGGCAAGAGAAGGTAGAAATGATACTGCATCAGGCCTCTGGACCAGTGTTAGGAAGAGCTTTCGGTCTGTAGAGTCGAAAAATTTCATTCTCTTAGAAGCACTCAGCAGGATCTCCACCCCTCCTATTTCATTCCCCCGCACCTAAGTGAAGGACGAGGATACTTGGCAAACTGTCATGTAAATAATTGGTACACAGTAGTGGAAATGCCTTTGGCAACCCGGAATCTGTGTCCTGAGATGTACAATGTGAGAAATCAACAAAACTGACGAGTATATCATGCACAAAATTCACTCGACGCATCATTCGGTGAGCCAGTCACATAATACGAGCTTACCTCCAAACTTGCCAAGCTTCCATGCTTTTGATGATATGATTATTGAGCTCCGTGACATCTTTGGCAAAAAATTATATTGCAAAATTGCCTGACGTGATCCACGAAGCAGGAGGTCATCTTTGTGCAAGTAATAGCATATTGTCACGGTTGTTTGAGGAGCTGCTCGGAGGCAGCGACAGCGTAGACTTTCACGGAAGCAAAATTGGGGGAATCTGCTCTCAAAAATGTGCGAAGTACCTGTAGGTGTGCCAAATAGCAAAATGAGACGGTGCAATCGGTTGGTCAGGCAGAATTCAATTGCTTCGTGTTTGGTCAGGCTTGAAGGCCGCACGAGGGAATGAGAGCTTGTAGCAAGCTCCATTAACTCTAGAATATGTGCGTGATAGCATCAGATGCAGGCCGCGCTGAATGCATGCTAGCAAGCTGGTATGCCTAGACGCTTTATGAAGGGCATATTTTGCGTGATGTTTGCATTGTGATGGAGCTTCCTTGACTCTATAAAAGATCACCGTCTGGGAATGTTTCACGTATCTGAAGAACCTGAGCTACAGAGTCATCAATGAGGCAAGCCCGAGAGCGTACGCCCTGAAATTCTTTGGCGCCTTGTAGAAGCTATATGGTGCTTTTGAAGATAAATCGCAATCACCTCTTTCCTTGGCCAGCCCAGTCGAAAATAAACTTCCACTAGTACACTAGTTCATGAGCGCCACCATCGACGAGAAGGTGCCCAGAGGCTTCAGGATATCAAAACTTAGACCGTAATTGACTACAAATGAAAAAACATGCTCTGGAGATCATCAATGGCTAAGATCTTGTTTGAGATCGTCCACTGTATTCTCGATCATAACATCTCAATACCGGGGATGAACATTTCATTAGAAGTATGAGTCGACAGAGCCTTTTGCAGTGTCCTTGAGCACTATTAATCCCGCGATACCAGAACTGGAATCCAGAGCCTTGCTTTTGGTCTCGATGCATCAGTGGTTGAGTTGTCGAATCTTTACTTTGACCGAATCTTCACTCTAGAGTCTGCCAATATTTGATTTTAGAACATTGCTTTTCACGTCCAAATGTCCTGCAGAACTGTGGGACATTAGGTGTTGCTCAAAACCAATACCAAATTTTCCGCGAAGTGGTTGCCGGATTGCGAGCGAAAGTGAGAGTATGCGAACGAAGACTGAGAACATTCGTAGCAAAGGTGAACTTTGGGACTCTCCGACACAGCTTCCCTCGACAAAAATTTTCGGCTCTCCCACCACAAAACATCCTTGCAAACTCTTTGTAAGATTTACCAGAGACAACAAAAACTTCAGTCGTCACATCCAAATTCCTCTCCAATTCTGCGATCATCCTCTGCCACAGATTGCGACGCACCAGGAAGGCGCATTTCTCAACATGTCATCACGTGCGTCCCTTGCAACAAATCGCCCCTTCCTTCTCAGTCCAACAGCCAGAGCACATATCCTGAATGGAATCGACTCACTTTCTCACTATTCAGAAACATCCATATCTGGCATTGCAGCAGCTGTTCGCAATTCCTCTGCGAAGAGCATCGATGACCAAATTGCTGACATGGTTGAATTGTTTCCCACGGCCATAACCATCACAGCATCACTTAATAGCTGCGGATGTGCACAAGGTCAAATCCCTCGAGATATTCGATACAAATCAGATAGCGATTCGTCAATGACCTTGGACCGAATTTTGTTCAATTTCTCACTCACGGATCCCATCGCCTCACCTTCGCCTTCCCATCATCTCCGAACGGCGGCACTCAACTCTCAGTACAGCCTCACAATCCAACTTCGATATTTCCACGACTTCGTTGAGCGTGTTCTGGGTTATTCTGAAGATGCCTTCTACTACTCAACCGACGAAGAAATTGCGGAGGAGATCTTATGCTGGGACCTTGATCGCATCAACCAATTCACCTCTCAGATTCAACGATGGATGTATCATGATTCGAAGTGCGCTCAAAGTAAGGCGGATAGAGAGAACAGGAGGGAGAGCAGACGAAGAGCCCGCGAAAGAGTTCAAAGAATGGTGGAAGCTGCTTCTGAAGCTGAGTCCATTCAACATCTCGCCGATGCCATCGCCGCCCAAAGCCTCAAGGGGAAGGAGAAGATGGAAATTGATAGCGAAACGTCTGCGAATTCTGTGAAGCTTGGGAAGAGACAAAACTGCTCTACTGTCGATGGAATCGGAGAGAGTTCTAGCAAGAAGGTTCGCGTCGAAGGACTGAAGACGATAGAGCTGGACGAGAAAGACTATTCGAACCCCACTAATCCTAGCAAAAGGCGAAATCAGATCGGTGGCGGCGACAATGAAGCGTCCCGTTCTGAGAGAATCTATACCATAAGCGAGGAAGAGCTTGTAGTCGATGGAGATAGTCCCGACGTGAACCGCAAGCGACAACGTTTCTGCAGCGGCAGTGCCAACGAAGGCGAGACCCCCTTAAAAAGGGTCCGTATCACGGGAAAGTATGAGAGAGAAGTCGATGGGGTGGGTGAATTGAATTTTCTGGAGGCCGGGATCAGACAGAGTCATTCTGGTGAGGATACTAGAAGGGGAGTCTTCGCTGAGGGTTTGAGAGGAATTCTTGGACAATTGGATGGTATCAAGGGGTCCATGAATGATGTGTTGAACGCACTTGCCGCAAAGGGATTGTGAGTCAGCCATCGGTCGTCGTTTCGATGCAAGAGACTTCTGCGTCAGACGTGGGATATGATGCTGGCGGGCAAAGAAACAGGTGCGGATCGGTGGGCTGAATGGCAATGGGACGGGACATTCCAACGTGTAACAGCTAATACGCACTCAATTGATGCTGCTTTCTGCCCTATCGCTGAGATTTCTCCCAAAGTTAACATGCATTTCCAATGAGTAAAGTCTTGTACGTGCTGTGTCTTGACATTGCTGGAAGAACAATTTATGTGAAACTTATACTGTAAGAGATTCAACTTGGGAAGGCTATGATCTAGCCTCGAATTCGAACAACGGACACGGATCAACATCTAGTTGGCTGGAATGCTAAATGCAAGAGAAAGGGAGAGGTATGCACAACTCGATTGAAGCACTGATTCATTGCAGATGCTATATAATAATTACAGTTTAATCATGGTATGATCATGGAGAGGGAAACAATTGAGACAGAGTTGGTTATCGTTCAAAAGTCAGACAGCAAACAACCGCACCGAAGCAGGGAGAAAACCACGGACATTGGGGCTTTTCTGTGGCTCCTCAATATAGAAAGACGAAAGCTAGCAGCTTCTGGGTTATCATCGAATGACGCTGTGCTGGAGTCTTCTCTAAACAGTAGACATTAAAACCTTTTAATTGCGGTGCTCGCACAGGAAGAAGCTTTAGTTATTTCCTTCTTTCCTTCTTCCCCTCCTGTTAGGTAGCACTGCAGCTTCAAACTTGCCTGTCAAGTGACCCAGCTTAGAACGGTATCCAAATGGAACCTTAGATGTTCCTCAACCGTTGGAAAGCTCTATGAGCCATTTTCTGCAGGTGCAGAGGTCAAGGCTCAATTAGAATGGTGCACGTGGTCAAAGTCAATCACCTCGTCTCCAAAACCTCGCTCCGCATAATAATTTCAGCCAAACTCCATCGCAACTCAAACAATCAGGAGTCCTCAAAATGTAACTACACTACGTACATCATATGCTTTTCTATAGCGGGTCTGGTGCGCTATTAACTCCGGAAGCTAGAAGCCCAAAACGCGTAAGCATCCAACTTTCCAGTCTAAAGGGCGGGACCTGCGACCAAGCGATAGCGTTTAAGTTGCTCTATAATCTCGCCCTTCAGGATTCAGCGTATTTCGCTAGCATCTTGAAACGCATAACGGTAAGCTACACGTTCTTTGATCTTTTCATTGCATAGAATGGTAGGGAGCGATCTCACAATGTCGCGACCTACATTTAGACTGGAGCTGAATATTTGGTGGTGGCGAAATCTTCTTGATAGCCCATATCAGATACTGATTTCGGTTTGAAGATTGAATTTCCTGATCGAGGTTTACTTGCCTTACCTTGGAAAGCAAAGATGCCTTTCTCCGGCGGAAAGAACAGCCTGGTGTTCTATACACATCATACGGACTTGATGATCCCGCTTTGCAACAAGCTATTAATGTCTGCTGAACTGATTTGCTTCTTTTAGAGGGAGAACTCAGCCATACTCTTCCTTTCGATATGGAGACTATTCTCTGACCATCGAGTACAACGTCATGTATTATGTGAATCGCCTAGCCAACGATGGGGTACGCTCTCAAGCAATGGTAAATATGCTATGGCTTTGCATTCACAGTCTGAGCCCCAATATACTCTCTCCACGCGACAAGCCATCGATTCGACGTCTACTACAAGCTAGACTGCCAGCTCGGATTTTGCCTGCCCTAGCTGCACCATTCCAGCTCCACCGCTCCCACCTGCGCCTCTTCCTGCTCTCCCAAATACAGCATTGCCTGCACCAGCTCCGCAATTCACTCCTCAACCGGTTCTGAGTCTACCGAATCCTTAGCTAGGCCCTGGTGCTGCACCGCAAGTAGAGTCCTCAATTCTATCACGCGCTGCCAATGTCGCGTCGAAAAAAAGAGAGCTTGCCGTTCAACATATGTTAATGGTGCCTATGTGCCCTTTGCATATTATGTCCAGCACGGCATCAATTGCAGATACGAACCAAACAGGAAGCGCAAATTCCTGTATTTTCAGCATGGAACATTTGGACGGCTGACTAGTAGCACTGTTATTCATGTATATTGATTTGAGACCCTGGGAAATTGAGGGCGTAGAGGATCGTACGAATGCATTCACAGGGAGAACACGCATTTCGAAGGTATCATGGGCAGGGATTCCTCTTTTGACTTGGGCTTCGGTGGCATTTGGTTTAGTTGGTGGACTCTCTCTGCTATTCGAGTTTCTTGGCGGAGAATTACTAAGTTTGGTTTCTGGTTTCCTTCATTTTATGGTTGTTTGAGTAGAGATAGAGTTGCTTTTGGGAGCCCTGGCAGTATTGGCGAGCTTTAAATTCTTACTGAGAAAGATACCACACCAAGCTCTTGTTCTCTGGTAGGGAGTTTCAGTTTCTTGCTAGGAAATGGAGAAGAAATGTATCAAAAGTCTTCGATCATCATAAATGTCCGAATATGGCTTGATGAATTAACTCAACGTGCTATCATGCGTTCGACGCATATATAAATATTGGTAATCAGAACAGGACGCGAAATGGATGGCTCTTCCGGGAACTTGGAATTCTTACAAGATCCTTTAATAATTGAATCATTTGAATGATTACAAGGAATTAGAGCCATGCCAGACAAGGAAACATTCTCTGATGTGCGAGGGTCTCAATATCGGGTATTTGGCCATGTGATGTCCCATCCTATTTGTCCGAGAGCTAGCGGTCTCTCGCTCCGTATAATTTATAAAAGCTTCAAGCTTCTTCAACTCTTCCAACACAACGAAACCACGATAAACTCAACGTTCTTCTAGATTTTGATCGACAATTCAAGTCTTCATTCGGATTATCAACACTGTAGCGCCTTTCCCTGGCAGCAAAAGGTGCGCTATAATAAGATCTTCTTTCAACTTAACAACTTGTCTAATTATTAATATCTATCTCGCGATCAAGCGCTCTCTCATCTTTCGATCAACCTCCAAGCTGCGCAATTGCCGAAGTACTTCAATAGAGCTTCTTAATCACGAGAGTAAGTAGCCTCTTCCCTTGCCCCAATTCATCAAAGAACTCGGGCGCACCACTCAAGTGCATGCCTTTGACAACTCACTCTCCGTCCGGCATGCGTGCGGCAAAGACAACTCTCGTGAGTTCAAAACCTCAGGCATTATTGCGAACACAATACTCTTGCCAGTTTGAGGCTAATTCAGAAGTACAGCTCTTTGAGTACTTCAAATTGTTCCCGATCTCAATCTAGCATTTGAAGGGTCATCACCCCTACTTTGTGAGCGCTTGGAATTTTCGCGCCTCCTAGCACCTCTCCCATTGACCCCTCATCACAAAACCCCTCCCTCCTCTCTCTATTCATAATACACAGATTTTCTTGCGTAATATCCTTTCAAGGCTCTACAGTGCAGAAATCAATATCAGACTATCAAAGCTCAAGCTACACCTCTACACTTTTGCACTTGCACGCTCGCGCGCTTTCCCGCTCCTCGTTCATCATTGATCTCATTGGAGTCAAGACCTACTGACGGTGGTAAATCCGCACAGACTACGACTTCTCCCATATAAATTACTGATCGCAATGCCTACCTCTACCTCTGCCAACAAGAACATGTGGGTTGTCGACGGCCCCGTCGAGAACCAAGACCCAGCGTTCGTCGCTGCTTCCAAGCACGTTCGGGAGAACCCGAAGCTCTACCTTCGCCTCCTTGATCACAACATCGAGGAAGACAAAGAGGAATACCGCAGAACAAAGAAGAATTGCGAGGAAAAATACCCTCGAAGCTGGGTTGAGGCGAAGTGGGAGTATCGATCGCATTACATGTGCGACATGTTGTGGTTGGACATGAATGGCCCTGCTACTCCGACTGTAGAAATGGGTGGAGTCGATTATCTCCAGAAGCTCTTCACCACTCTGCAGGAGGAAACCGCGGGTGATTCTAGCCTTGCCGATGCTATTGGTCCTCGCTCGGTACTTTCTGCATTCCAGCAGAAGTACGCGCATGATCTTCCAGTCTTCCACCAGGAGACTGACAATGTCGATGCTAGTCACGAGAAACCCAGCCCAGCTGTCAGCACCCGATCCCACCGTCGTCCAAGAAACGCACACCCCGGCCCATCTGGTCAAAATAATAAGGAAGCGAATAATATGGAAGAGGAAGAGAAGGAGGACCAAGGCAAGAAGGGAAACAAGGGCAAAGTTGATGCTGCGATTTTCCCACGCTGCATGTGTTGCATCGAGGTCCGACATAGATTCTGCGATCGCGGGCATGATCAAGATTTTGATGGTCCGATGGTATGCGAGGCTTGTCGCAAGGCAGGCACCGCGTGTGTGAAGGAAGGCAACAAACATTTCAGGGTCGGCTATTATGGCCGCCTCACGGGAATCATGATTGACCCTCCTGCATGATTCTCATTCCCATGAACAGTCTTTCTCTCACCCCAACCTTGTTGAACCATGTACGAATGCTACTTCCCAGTCGCATCGAGAATACGAAATATCTAACGAATCCTGTCTCCTCTCTCTTTTCAACGAATCTCTCGAATACGAGAAGGAAAGCACAACCGGCATGATCCACGGGCGATTTTGTTTACAGGTTACGAGAGCACGTGGGCCAGGGAGGGATAAAAGGAGACCGCTTCTTTAGCGACGCCCCTTACTGACCCAGAGTTTTCGGACGATCGACAGAGGCTCGCGTTCTGATTGGATGGGCGGTTTGGAGTAGCTTAACATTTGGATCGAGCTGCTGCAACTTTTTACTTCGTTCTTGGGCAGGGGAGCATTAGAAAAAACTCGTTTCAATGAAGCGGGTTTTTTCGCATTTTGGCACTTCGTTTTTTGTACCTGGAATCGAGCTCTCCCTCAGCACAACAACATTGACAAATTACTGCCGTGCGGATAGAAAATGACATAACAGTAATTACATCCCACGAGTCCCATATGTTGAACATTGGAACGATTTATAATTTTATAATTTAAACATGTGAAGGCCCCAAAGTAGCAATGTAAGGTACAACAAACAAAGAATATTGATTTTCGGAATTGCATGACGGAGCCGCACTCTCAAAGACAAAGAACCTCTCTCTATCCGATTTCGGCGAGTGTCTGCAATAAAGAGGGACTTTCTGGATCATCTTGCTGTTCCAAAACCTTGAAATCAGATAACTAGGTATATTAGAGACAAGAAACGCGGCGGTCAGCTTCGCCGATGAGTCCAACCCACGCTGACTGTCCCATTTCTCCAGACTTCAGTTGACCCTTCATTGTCTGGAAGCGCCGTTCATCCCAGGAATTGATATAAGCGTGCTGCTATCATAGTTTGGAGTGCAAATTAAGAGATGAATCGCTTCTGGGGCAAGACCTTATGTAATCTCTTGTTTGGCTGAGTATTCGTCGCAGATACTGCTGTGAGAACCTCCCCATGCTACCTACGAAGTCTAACAAATCACAGTGATTCCCTTCCTCTATGGTTCGAAATAAAGATGCCAGCATGCTAATCATGCTAATGCAGATACTTACAAACTCAAAGATAATGTGTACCTGTCGAGCAGATGTCTCCAATAGATGCTGTAATGTTGTGCAACGAAAATCACAAGGCTCCAAGGGGCGGAAGCCAGCAGTGGCATGTCGAGATGGGAGCTTTGTTCAACGTTGGGCTTAATCTACCGTAGCCTGAGAACTGATTCTGGGCTGGAAAGATATTTCAAACACTTTACAACACCTGAGGAGCTTGAGGAGGCGCATCCTATATGAAAGAAGCTCGTTTGAAAAATTTCAAGCATCAAAAAGAGCAGGTTTCGGTCTTGTAGAACAGAAGCGGAAAGTTTGTATGACGGCCGCAGCGCATCGCTCTTCAGAGTGCTGCTGCATCCCTCTTAGCATTACAAACCTCCTCCACACCCCCCATTTCAGGATGCCTTCTACGAGCAGAATGGTAAACATAATAGGGATTGGCCATGCCTACTGGTTGTAGCACTCCAGCCGCAAAGGGTACTGGATCTGCCGCTTTGACTCTAACTGGGATTTCAAGTTCTCGTCTCCCTCAAAGGCATATGATCAGGACGTAGGTCATCAAGACAGCATGTATTGTTCACGTAGTATTGGGGCTTGGGGATGATAATTTTTGTCAATATATGCAAATCTAAGGAATACAGTGGGGCTTCTTGTTCATATGAGGTACCTATTACAGATTCTCAGCTATGCGAGGTTGCAACGAGTCCTATGAAAATACTGCTCGCTATATAAGCTGCCTAGAGATGAACCTCTTGTTAAATTCCGGGAAGAAATTTAATGCAGTCTGGGATCCAGATCAAATAGTCAAACGCTCTGTAAGCTGGTCAAGAGAAGCTCAAGGCCAGCGTAGACACTCTGACGCTCCAGATGCAGAATCTCGAGGTGCAGTATCATGACAACGGAAGAAAGATCGAGGTTGATGGGGCGTCCTCGCTCTAAAGATGCTTCGTGATTTAGGGTGCCCTTTGAGTGCAGCCGCTAGGCTCAAGAGCTCCTCCTCGTCAAACTCCAACTTTCGTCAAAAATACTTGAGGTCCACAGCACAACAACGCTTCCGCAAAGTGTCATAGTCTCCGGAAGCTATTAATCGAGACCTAGAACCTATTCGCAAGTAAGCAGTCCATCTCTGAAGCGATTCTCTTGTGCTCTGCCCACGGTTAGCAATTGTTCTGGGAGATATCAGAGCCTCTCCTGCACTTTGCAACCTAGCCACGCTTGCTCAAGAATTCTGCAAGCATATGGCTTACATAGAAAGCACCGAGACTTTCAGTCGCGCCTAATGCATTTTGAGACATTCGTGCGCCGGTGAAGAGCTAAACTCTTGGACATTTTCTAACGATGGCAATACAGATCACCACGAGATACCTCCCTTCCATTACCTACGAACCGTAATCATGCTTCACATCTTCGACCTCAGCAAACATGAGCAGCCAAATGCCACCAAATCCCTTAGCCAACAACATTACACCTTTAATCCATTTCGCTGTTACCGCTCCAGTGCTCTTCGCATCCCGCCAATGCCAGGAGTGCCGCGGAAAGCATCGGAAATGTGATAGAGGATTGCCAGCATGTGGTTTGTGTAGCCGTAACAGCCACTTTTGTTCTTACGAGGGCAGCGCTAAGGAGGCACGTTCTGGTCCTCGTCCTGGTGCTCGTTCTTAGGGAGACCTTCTAGTAGTTCCTCTACTTCTAAGAAGTCAAACTTCCTACAGTTTTGCCCTCCAAATCACCACTACCGGACAAGGCCGGCGATGATAAGCTATCACGTAATCATAATAACGTGATATTATCAATCAATCAATCGCTTAATTATTATAATAATCGTGATAATTTCGGCCTTATTAAGCATTTAAGGTACTACACTTGAATTCTATGATATTAAATTAGAACGTACGACAAAACAAATACTACATAGAATTTAAGATTTTACTCTTTTTTTAGTGTTTTAAACACTAAATTTATTCCAATTTTTCAATCTCTAAAAACATTCTTTCTCAATTCATCGTACGACGTACCCCTGAAAATACTCGCTTTATTTTATTACTCATAGTTAAAATAAATAAAATATTAATAATTATATATAAAAATCTCGATTATTGAATCTTTTGAGTTTTTTGATTTTACTATTCAAATACTAAACTAATAATATCGTACAAAACTTTAAAACAATAATTTTTTTATTTATTTAAATTATTCGAACGATTAAAAACTTACAAATTTTAAACAATCTCATTAAAAGCATCAAATTCACGCTTCTCTTTCTTTTTTCCTTTTTCTTTTTTCTCTTTTTCGAGTTTTTCGTACGAAATAAACGTAAAAATAAATACAAAATTTTGATTATTTCAATAATTTTCTTATAATTATTTGACTTTTTTAAATATAAATTTGTATTATTTTTTAGATCAATATTTTTCAATATATTTCGTACGATTTTTAGAATTTAAAATCAAAATAACAATATACAAAAAAATAATATCTATATAAACGTAATATTTATTAAAAATTTCTTAAAATTTATTAATACAATAAATAAAATCAAAATTTTTTTTGTATTCAATTTAATGTACGAAATTAAAATTATATTAAAAATATTTAAAACTTTAAAAACGTACTTTTAATTTCTCGTATTATTTCTTTAAAATATCTATAATTAATAGAATTCGATTTAAAATTGCAAAATTTCTTTAAGTTTATAAAATAATTTTATAGAAAAATGTAAAAAAAAATTTTATCGTATAAAACTTTTATTAATTTTAAAAAATAAAATAATTATTACTAAAATCTTCTTAAAATTTTTTAATGTACAAATCGATTCTAAATAAATACTATAAAAAAAATAATAATTATTGTATATTAACTATTTTATCTTGTAAAATTATCTATTGAAATACGCCGTTTAATATAGTATTCAATTTTTGTAATTCAATATAAAAAACTTTTAGAATATACGACGATATTATACAATTTACTAAAAAAACTTAAAAACTTGAAATTTATTTTTATTTTTTTAATTATATTTCTATTTAAATTTTTATATTCTATTTTATTGTACGATTTCAAATTATCAATTTAAATAATATTTTAAAACAAAAAAGTTTTAATAGTAAAATTAATAATATACTCTATATAATGTACTTTTCATTTAATATTATTTTACTCAAAATTTTATTTTTCGTTTAAACGCTTATAAATACTAGTATATAAAATATCGTTCGTACTAGTATTATTTTTTATAATTACTTTTAATCGTAATACGATATTATAATTTTACAAAATATCTAATAATACTATTGTTTACTTTATTTCAATGTAATTAATTAAAGATTTCAATTTCAATAAAACTTTTCTACGTATATATTAATAATCTATAAAATATGCAATTATTTTTAAAAATAATTATTGATTTGATACAATTTATTTATTTAACGTAATATAAATATAAGAAATTGCAAATTACAATATACGTCGTACGATATTTTCATTCGAAATATAAAAAATTTCGATTTTTTTAGCGATTTAAAAATAAATAATTGTAATAAGTATTGTAATTTCTAGATTAAAAACTTAATAAAAAGTATAAAATTCGAATTATTTTATTGAAATAAAAAGAATATTACGTACGACAATTAAAGAAATAAAAGTTTTATTAATAATATTTTATTGCAAATATTTCTTGAGAATCGTACGTTCGAATTCGTTGGTTTCGTTCGAAATTTTTATTCGAAAATAAAATTGTTAAAGATTAATTGTAATTGTCGTACGAGTCGCATTGAAAGCGAGAATATTAATTATTTGGTAAATAGATTTTAAATAATATTGCATATTGATAGTCGTAGTAGTAGTATAAAAATCGAATTCGTAATATCGATAATAATAAAACTTTAAATCTATTTTTAAAACAGTATAAACTTTTTATAGTTTTTAAGTTTTTTTAATTCTTAAAAATTTCGTACGATCAAAAATCGAATCTTCTATTTCTTGAGTATTAGAACGATTATAAAAAGAAGATTTTGAAATAGAATCTATAATTAAAACTTTGTTTTAGCGTACGAAGTTTTAATGATCTGTAGTATAAAATTTTTTTAATAAAAATGGGAATTTTTGATAATTATTATTAAAAATCATAATAATTTGATTGATTACGTGATACAGTGATAAACTAGTTATTATGATTTTTATCGGTTGCTGAATAATCATCGCCGGCCCTGCTACCGGACCACCTGTACAACCATGTTACCTCGAATCGAAGTTACTAAAGACAGCTACAGAGGCAGCCAAGCTTCGTAACTTTCAAAGCGAGGGGTAAGAGGATAACCGACCACGATTGCAAAGAATACAAGAGAGTAGTTCTATCTTAGAACTAGAAGACGGTTGGTCGATCCCGAGATCCACCTGAGCTTTCCGCCGTTTAAGGCCACATACCGGCGTGTTTTCTGCATGAGAATTTGTCCCGACTTTTGTAAGATTATACACGTAACCACACCAGCCTCGAGGAACATTTCACAAAACTCAACCAAGATGACTTTGTCACGTCTCTTGGCATATCCCATCACAACCCTGAAGTTGCTTCGGAAACTTAATCATAGATATTCTAGTCTGTAATGCTACCGTCTTTTGGGAGAATATGGGTTTCTATCAGCAGAAGGAAGTTGCAGGTTTAGGATGGAGAAGCTTTGGAGCTGGCCTCTTTTGGACTTGTCAGACTCATAGATTAGATAGACAATAAAACTCTATCTTGCACATATTTCGTTTCCGTGATCATTTGTATCCATCTATCGCTGCTGCTGTGAGATTTTGTAAATATAAGATAAATGATCAAAATATTAAGGTGTAGATACGAAATTAGGGATGACGGAAGAAAATTATGGGAGGTTAGCTTCGCTTAATGCCTAGACCTAAGAGTCCAAGCCGGAGAGAAGACCCCGCTCTTCAACATCAAAGCGACCTCGACATCCAAAATACATATTCTCCAAAACCTCATCGCATTTCTTTCGCGCAAGAGCCGTAGAAGTCTGAAATTGTAAGTAGGCCCTATGAAAATGAGCCTTACATAACCTGTAGTGTCTTCTGTTTTATTTCCAGCGACTATCGTTCAATAGCTAACCTTCAAATCATAGGCCACTTTGACCACTGCTCGACCCGCTCTGCATTAGTCTACAAACAATTCCCTCAAGTAAGTCATGAACGGTCTCATCCTTTTTTTCAAGAAGCCGTCGGCTCCGCACAACTGTGATCGCTTCTTCAATTGCATCATGCATGTGCCAGAAACCTTGCTTAACGTATCTCCAAGCATCGCTAAGCAAAGGATGGAACACGAAGAAATATCAGCTAGCCCAGCTCAAATCTACCCAATTGACTACCTGAACATCATGATTTCAATCAGAACCTTGGAAAATAGCTAAGACCAATGCGTCCAGGAATTACCCGTCCAGAACTTTCCAGGCAGGAAAATCGCTACACTTAGACTCGCTCTCTCCAAAGCAAGATGTATAACATCCCGACCAACGAACATAGCAATGTAGCCTACGAAGATGCTGTTAAGTACATCCGCGAACATCCCAGAGCCTTTGATAGAGTCTGGTTCCATCGATCTGAGCAAGAGCGGGAGGACTGGGGGAAGAAATTGGGTGCATTCGAAAAGCGCTTTTCTGGCGACTTTCCCATGAATGGCGACCGCGACTTCTGTCGCGAATACCTGACTGGTTATCTCTTTCTGTACCTGAACGGACCGAGTCGTATTCCGCCACCACCTCCAAAGATGATCCTTTTACTGGAGAAAGTTCTCAAGAACGTTCTTGCTAAGGAGGGAGAGAATGGATCGAGCATGGATCGTAACGTCAAAGGTCAAATCAACGGTGGATTAGATCCTACCGAGTCCGTTTCATCCAGCCAACCGATTGAGGAGGTAAGGAAAATTAACTCTTCTCTGCGTAATATTCGATATGTTCATAAGAACTTCAAGATCGACATCCTTTCTGATTATACAACTGACTTGAGGAACAATAGGACTCGGTACCTCGTCTCACCAAGAGACCTCGAACCTCCCAAAACTCTAGCAACACCCCTGCTTACTCTACGCCAGCCACCATACACCCACATCGACCTCTCCCTTCGACCCTGGCACCGATTCCTACCATATCTGCCTCACCTCTGTCACAAGCTGCATTGGCCTCACAAGACTGCCAAGAATGCCGTCGCAAGCATAGAACATGCGACAAACAACTTCCCAACTGCGGCTTGTGCACCAGAACACGTCGCAATTGTGTGTATGGGGGCACTGTTGCTGAAGCTCGTGCCAAGAAATGATTTTATTTAAACACATAAGAGCCATCAGAAGACTCGCACTACACCCGCTGGAGATCATATCTGTAAGACTACCTCAAATTCATCACATCGAAGCTAGGCACCGGCCTCGATCAAAACCACACACATCCAATGGCGTTCTCCAGCACAGGGCACTTCGAATGATTCTTCTAAAGAATTTGTCGCATAAACGGCTATTGGTTCTCAACCTGCTGCTGACTCCGCGCTTTGGATTAAATAATCATGTATGAATAAGGGCCATTCAGGCGAACTTTCTGGTAGAGAACATTCCCTCTTAGCTTAGGTACCCTAGCACCCTAGTACTCTGTCAGCTGTGTGAATAGGAGCAATAAAGTAAACACCAAAATTCCCTTCACAAGTGGGATCTGAAGGGCTATCATATAGTGATCGTAATCTACTGTTATGACAATACAGAATGACCAAAAGTCAGCTCCTTTTCCGATTCAAACCAGCGGCCTGTTGTCGATGTCCATCCGTGCTATGCTGCTTGCTATACCAACCACGTGCCATGGTGGATGTCCTGTAGAGACTCGAGTATCGAAATTTAGAACTAAAAAGAGGCGGGGTCGTTCGCCCGTAGGATAGCTGATATCATGAAATCTTCTGCCAGCCCACCGCCGAGACTTGCGAAGTCCCCATGATAATGATGCAGCGTCAATATAGATCTTGTTGGTTTCGGAAAATATTCTTCAAGTACCAAGCATCTGACAGAGTAGCAGTAAGCGTTCATGAATCCTTCAAGCTCAGAGCGTTCGAATTGAGAAAAGTCTAACTTTCCACTTTCGGGTCCTTTCGATACCATGAAACCTCTCTTCCTCGCCAAATACCATCTCAAGGACGCAGAAACAAAGGGGGAAACTGCCAACATGTCCGGAATTTCACGGTCCCCATGGCTTCGCGCATACAGACAGCGCAGAAAGGCATCAATGGGTGGTGGCCACATATGGCATTGAAATGGTAGTACCGGCTCGTAGTGAGGCACATGTCCCTTAGAACTCTATGTTCAAGCTGATTTAGGGTTCCTTTGGGAGGGGCCATTACTAACACAGTGCAGCACACAGATTCTTCGGAAATGTACCCGCAAAGCCCCTTCACTCAAGCATCAATCGGACACAGCGTACGCGTGGACCAAAAAGAGTTCGAACAGGTTCATTGCAGCGTATCTAGCCGTCGAGAAATACATTTGAGAGAATTCCAAGGGTTTCTCCATAAATTTCCACGGTAAAGGTGGTAGGTCGATTGTGCTTCTAAATGAGGGTCACAAATGATCGTCAGAGATGTCAAACGGCGGTGCGTGTGAGTGATTAATTGGATTCCTTGAAGAATTATTTTACAGTGTGAATGCCCATTTTTATCATGTCGTGCCGATTATCATTTAAAGAGTGGCACATCGACCCCTGACTTTCGGCAAGAGATACGGTGAAAGCAATATCTATAGTGAGTACATTATCAACTTTCCTATGGGCGTACCCTTGGTCTCCGAGGGGTGCTGAGGGACGTCATTCACGATCAGACAACGAAACTCTCCAAAGAAGGGGAATATTTGGGCGGCGAAATTGTGGGCGTTCAAGTGCATGTCACTACTTAAGAGAAGGCTCGATGAAGTGCGAGGACGAGTGTTGGATTAATTCACCATGAAGATGGAACGACACCGAAGAAGAAGACTACTTTGGGGTCACAAGTATTCCATCAGACCCGAATAAGATCAACCATCATGCCGACGAGCAACCAGTATCAGTTGATGCCCCCGAAGAAGACTGCCCCAAGAATGAGGAGGCTGGCTCTCTAGGATTTGCATCGCAGCTCTACACAACGATGAGTTATATAAGCGTCTTCTATGTGAGTGCTATCGATTCCAATAAGAACATTACCTTGGAGGCAGCCGGTACCAGAATTCCACAGCTGCAAGTCCTATTGCTGAGCAATGCATCCCTCAGGTCGAGGGTGACACTTGGGGCGGCAAGATCGGCAAGAGATTGAAACCACGATACGTATTCGTTGTTAACATAAGCAGCACCACAATATCAAGTCAGGCTTGATAGGCACTATGGTAATCAATATGTAATTCTTGTTGAACGGATATGCTTTCAGAGCGTGAAGTTCATTGCCCTTCCATTATTTTCCAGTGCAGTTCCCTCCTTTTATGATGTGCCCGCTGATCATCGTTTTAGGAGTGGGGCATCGACCCCTGATTTTCAACAATTCTGTCATCACCGGGTGCAGTCTCGACTGGAAGCCACGGGTGTCACGTGAGACTCCTGACATGGGAGAAAAGGGTTAGCGACATCCTCACTCGGCTATTACTTGGCGGGATAACCATGAAGATATACCTACGAGAGAAGAAAATGTTTTGGTGTATCTATACAAGATCAAGTTACAATCTGAAGCTTCCTACTCAGTAACCGCAATTATAGTGCTGTTTCGTCATCCGCAGCCTTAATACCCTAATGTATTTATAATATTAATAATTTAAACTAGGCTCCAAGTAATAAAAAACGTCTGCTAACCACATCCACTACTACTTGAAAATGATCAACGCACCTGTGTCGGCATCGGCACCAATCTTGAACTGTAATTTCCAATTTGCTACCAGAAATCTGCGATCACATGAATCTCCTGGGGATGAGTCAACATCGATCAAACGACGCTAGTGTTCACTTGAGCCAATAGGAAGCTGCGAGGCCCTTCGATGAACATCCTCCAGCGTGCTACAACGATTCGACTCCTATATCCTTCCTGTGCCAAATTCTCTATCAGGAAATTTCTTCGCAGCCATCAAAGGTAAATTGGATACCTTTTTGCAGGCTCTCTGGAATTGCCGATTCCATTGATTTACTACCGCGTATCAAAGGCAGTTTCCTAATACTGTATTCAGACTCGATCCAACCCTTATCCCATCAGCCGCTTGTACTGCATCGCATTCGGCAATACGATTACTTACATTAAGCTACGGATGGTATATTACGCATTCTCTTCCCTCGAGCACTGAACTATTCTGACGTTTTAGAGTGCCACCGTGCAACGGATTACGATCCACGACTCCAATCGCAAGGTCCCATTACCTCGAGATCTTTAGCCATAGTCACCCACCAAATTAATATGAAAAACATGAATGCGATAAATTCCCCGAACAGCCAATGGGCTGTCGCCTCGACGGCTCATGAGTTGTACAGCTCTGAAGCCCCCCCCCCCTCAGGAAGCTGTCCAGAAGTGTCTCAAGGATGATCCTCCTGGTCATGGAGTTGAGACTTTTAACCTTCTCTACCCAAAAGGTGGTGCGCGTGTCTTGTGGCGGTAAGCAATCTCCTTAGATCAGTGCCACCCTTTGAGCAACACTTTGGACCTCGCGCCTTAAAGGATGGCACTTCTCAAACCATACGTTTGCCACCGCGCTCCAGTAAAGACATAAACCTCAAAATGGAATGCACCCAAAGAATATACTAATTTGTGTTGGATACAGAGCTTCGAAAATGCTTGACGTTCGAGATTACTCTAACACCAAGAACCTCCCTGCCAACCCAGCTTATCGCACCCAATTCATCATCTCCCTGTTATTCCTGGCCCACAACGCGCAGAATTACCACCTCCTTCGGTTCGGCACAAGTTGCCTTACTTGCATCATTTACAAAATATCCTGGCTCAGATGGCTGTAGAGCAAGCTCTCGGTAACTCGGATCAAGTCGAGAATCATGGCGGACAAGCTGCTGGCGAACAAGGATAATCGGAAATATAACGGGAGGTGGCAATGCTTGACAAAAATGAAACCGAAGGTCAAAAGAGGGAGGCCATGAACGACAGTATTGGAGCTCTCGAGGATAGAATAGAAGAGGAGCTTAAAGAGGAGTTCGACGAAGGACCTACTCAGGCGAACATTGATTGGCTTGCACCACGATGCACGAATTGTGTCAAAAGAAGAAAATGGTATAGCCGTGTCCTGTTGGGAAGCAGCGCTGTTGTTGGTGGCTTGTTTAATGTGGGCCAATGTTGCCATAGATGCAAGCTTGGTGAAACATGCATAGCTGAGAAGCGAAAGCCGGGATCGAACTCAATCTATGGAAAAATAAGCGCAAGTAAGATCGAACCTGCACTTGAAGATCAACCTTCTCGAATTCCTTTAGCATGTCTACGGACTTTGATTGTTTATCCATGGAGTAGCTCTCGACCTCGAAGAATTAGTCTTGAGGCATTAACAAAATCAGAATGGCAGTCTTTGCATACTAAATCGCCTCGGCCACATCACATATCCTATTTACTGCATTACATACGCCATATCACATCCAACGCATACCGACTGTTGGATCTGTTTCTTAGCCTTGGCGACTAAAATGAGGTCGTAAGTCAACTGGACATCGATACTTTTACCCCTATTAAGAAATGAGTGTGCGGATCACAAAAGCACGATAGGGCATTGACTGTACGAAGATTCAAGCATAAAGTGATGAGACTATAAGGCATTTTGCACAAAATTAGTGCTTTTACGGTTACATTATTATTATAAAAGCGTTGTAAGCGGTATATTTAGCGATTATATACCCTGTAATTGCAGGGTATTAACACTATCGGCGGCACTTAAGCTTAGACAGCCATTTTAAGGCATAGTGCCTGGAAAGCCACTATTCCAGGGCATTGATAGGCTCAAATACTCTAGAACAATAGATATTACATCCCTGGGATCTATCAAAACCTTGCAAGTAAGCTTTTAGAGCATATCGCCTAGAAATATAGCGCTTTTCAAGGCCTTTTAAAGCCTTTCGGCGTAAATCTATCGCTAAAATCGTGTCAATTAGTGGATAAAGAGCCCGAATGCCTTGTAGTCTTATCACTTTATGCCGGAATCTTCGTAGGGTTGGATAATACGCAGAATGATATATAAAGGTGCATGAGTAAAAACTCTACTCAAGTAATCACTACAAGGACGTGCTCTTTTCTACTAACCCAGTGCATATGTACTCGCTAAACTTGAATCCTCGCTCTCTGATTAGCTCAAATTGAAAGTACGTGAACTTTAGCCTTATACTTTTTTGTACGAGTGGGAGGTCTTTAGGATATCTAGAACTTGTTGCGTTAACTAGAATTGGAGACTCTCCTTTTAAACTTGGGACTTTGTCGTCGTATTCTTTAGAAAAATAATTAAAAATTCATTATGAATGGAGCTTTGTAAAAACGAAAACGTGTAAAGAAAAATACCAAATGTAATGTTGTATAGAGCATATGAGCTTTTTAAAAACGTGCGTTTGGTAGCTTATATATATATCAAGTGCTGTGAGTTTAAAGGAATTGCAAGAAGATAGGTTATATCCTCTTAACATGTTTTGAATCTCTAATCAAGGGAGAAACTGGGTGCTTCTGAACGCCTCTGGAGATTAAACTCAGATTTCGGTAGATGATATAATAGACTATAGTAGGTCTGCAAGCCGCAGTGATAATTAAGTGAGGCACCCGGGAAAGATTTTGCATGCAAGGTGCTAAATCTTGTCGAACCTTCGTCAAAGTATAGTTCCGGCCTGGATCTACTAAGAAGACTCTGTGCAAAGTGACTGGCGCGCATCGCGATAGGGAATCTGCCTGTGTCTCGTAAGAGACTCAGGAAGGCTACTATTAATTACGCTGCAAAATCTTTCTGACGAGGACAAATTCCAACTCCAACCTCTCGAATTCCACTTCCACCCCTCATGAAAAACGAGATAGTGGCTTCCGCAACTCTCAGAAGTCCCTACGATGATTGAGGACACACTATAAGCGGGATCAGAAATTCCCTGAAAAAGCATGCTCTAGGCTTTTATGCAAAAAAAACACGTGAGAGCACAGACAGCTAAGGAGGGCCTCTGGTGTTCTCATTCGCCACTGGGTCTGCCAAGAATGAGAAAGGGGGGGCGGGATTTGAGGCTCGGCGTAATACGGCAAGCTAAAAATCTATTCCTTACTTTTTAAAGAGCTTTTTTTCCTCTTTTTCTACCTATGCCTACACACACGCCCACGCCTATTATACCTACTTATAAGGACTTACTTGAACCAAACTTTTGATTTTAGAATAATTCTTTTTATCCTCGTTTTTAAACGTTAATATTCAAGAAAATAAACTTAAAAACACGTTTAAAGTACATTTAACAACCTTTTTTTTAATCGGCCTGAAGTATCTTAAAAGCATTCCAAAAGATAAGGGCTCTTATAAGTACTCGAGTAGCTTTAATTCTTAATTTCAATTTTTACAAGTGTTCGGAATTTTCTCGGGTGGCTTTAACCCTTGTTTTTAACCCTTACAAAAACATACGGAAGCTCATTTACCCCCTTCACGTAGTTTCAGAGCCTTTATAAAGGCCACAAAACCAAGTGGATATTTTCAAGCTTTGTGGTTGGCTCTTCAAAAAGTCTAGAGTGAAAGTCTGGAACACTATTTTCCTAGGGATTGTTCGAAACCAAAAGCCAGTCTCGAGCGGATGAAGCGTTTATTCAAAGTCCACGAACGAAATACGGTACTACGGAAGAATTTACCACAGTTCAGCAGCAATCCAGGAGTTTTCTTATTGCCTGAACTCCGAGCTCCGTTTTTATCGCACTCTGTTCGCGGGTGGAAATCGAGCATCGCGGACCCTGCAAATCTCCAATTCTTCAAGGCAAACTTCCCTTCATCAGCTTTTTCGAAACGCTCTGCGCCCGCCAACCCAAGTAGGCTTCACTGCTTCAGGTATGTCCTCTCCGCAAATACACTTCGGGTCATGACAAAGATGTAGACTAAGACGACTCTCTTGGGCCACTAGATACATGTGCGCCCTTTTCCAGATACAGCATTGCCAACGCTCCTGAGCCCGAAAATCGAAACCACGACGCATTCATTTCTGACATTGCAGACCTGCGAAGACGAAGGAAGCGCCTCGGGTTCTCCACTCTATAAAACTACAGTCGATGGGTGCCTCCCTAGGCACGCGAGGGGTGATCAACTTTTTGCTTTCTTTTACGGAGGAGAGCCATAAACTAGATAAATGGCGGTGATACTACTGTCCGTGGTGTGGCAGAGCGTGGAGAAACGTGCTATTTTTTTTAATGGTATCATAACATACGAGGAAATGGGAAAGAAGAACTTGCGTCTGGTGCGATGCACTCATCAGATGTGCTAGAAATGCTCGGTGAGAGCGAACGGAAGAAAATCCGGTGATCTTATGGATACGACGACCTTCTATCTTTGACAAGAACCAGTTTACAACTATGATTGTATTTAGAGCTAATCTTGTATCGCTTGTGCCTGAAGGAAGAAGAATTGGAGGGCGTATAGCAGCTACCATACGATGCGCTTATCCGGAGGGAAAAATCTATTTTTAAGACTTGAGAAACCTGACGTTAAAATCATTGCTTATAGCATTTTATAACACTATTTTGAGATCAGAAAACCAAGAAACCAAAGATTCACGTGCTCAATGGTCGCTTTGCGTTTAGCGCGGGCCTGGTGATTGTGGTTGCTGGTACCTCCTATTTCACCGGCTCTATCCTCCTTGAAACTTGTTCATAGACCACAATACCTTTTACCTGATCATCAAATAAAGGTGCGACAACCTACCTTCGATCGCAGAAGCACACCTTGTATGCACTTGAATTTCAGAGCTAGTCTCTGAAGTTAGTGCATACTTACTAACCTTCAACAGCCGCTTTCTCGCAACTCGACTCGATCAAGCTCAGCCTAGCACCAAGCATCCACAAGTCTTACGCATTCTAATTCAATCACTTGGTAGATTCTGGATAATTTTTGCTGAAACAGCTTGTAAGTTCCTCAAAATTTAACTCGAGACGCAATAAATATATGAGTGCTAATCTTCCGTAGCCAGCCTGCCGCAAAACCACTCAAACCCAAACCGACTTCACGAACGACGAACTCTCCCACAATAAGCGAGCTCTCCATATTCGAGATGTCTCCCTTTGATTCGAGTAGCGCCTCGGCGCCATACGAGGAATATGACCGACTTGACCCAGCCTTCCAAGCTGCCGTTCGTTGGTGCGAGAGTGGCCAAACATATCAAGACTATTATTTCCATGAAGTTCCTATCAACTGGGACTTCCCGAACCATGCAATGGCTCAATGGCAAACTCTAGTCGATGAGGTCGATGCATACTACCCACAGCGAATAATTGCCAGAGACGAAGGCCTCCGCACCAGTTACATGCTCCGCCTCCTGTACCTCCACATCAATGGCCCTCGACGTGGTGATCGCCATCCAATTTCCTGGGTTAATACTTTGGCAGACATCAGAGCACCGGTAATGTCGGTCACAAATCCATACGGAGAGGAAGGTACTGGCTTCCTGTGGCAAGGACTCGGGCCATTTGCACCGCCTCCGGCTGGTCCCCCACATCAAGATGCATGGGGTGCTACAGAAGACGCCAGAGATGAGGAGGCTGATGAAGCGCATGACCTGGATCGAGCTTTATACGATTCAGGTATTCTAGCTTCTAGCGCCCGTTATTCAACTGCAGCTTCAAGTATGCCAAGATCCGGAACTTCAACTTCGAGAGCTGCACCTACCGCTCATCCAGCTTCCCACAGTCTTGATACCTGCAGTCCAACTACCTGCCTTCAAGCCCACCGCCAATCAACGCCCCATCATCAAGCATATGGAGCTAGTGGCGCGATTGAGAACGGCGAAAATAGCAGCCAGGAGGCATATGGTACTGAAGAAGTGGCCCAGGAGGAGGAAGATGACACCAACGGCAGCGAATACGACCAGGAAGAGTGTCTCGCTACGCCAACAATTAAGCGTCCAGCTAACACAAACGCTGGTTCTCTGTCATCCTCCACTTCTGTCACCACCACTGCGAGCTCGCACCCCTCTTCTGCTCCAGCTCCTAACCGCCGCTATTGGCTACCACGATGCACGGAGTGTATTAGGAAGAGAAAACCATGCAGCCGAGTTGATGGAAATGGTCCCTGCAAGCAATGTAGGAACAGCAGACCAAAAAATGGCGTGAAGTGCAAATGTGTGCCGGAGGAGGAGAAGATCGTCCCTGTTGGAACTCTGCCATATTATGGGAGAGACAAGAGGGGTGAGCCGAAGCGCACGAAGAAGCCTGAGAAGATGTCTGGGAAGGGGAGAAAGTAGTCATTCGATGACTCCTGGATCTCTCTCCACCTTGCAGGTGACTGTGTATCCTAACATTTCAACTTGATTTCCTTCATATAGTATAGGAAGTAGAAGCACCTCCAACGTATCTGGAAGATTTCGAATGATCTTAACAGCGAGGGTGGATTATTGAACTTGGTTGAGTATCGGTAGATGCTATTCTAGCAATTTTGACTCTCGTTCTTTCTTTTCCACATGGCCCTTGATCCTCCAACACTTCCTATGTACCAGTAGAGGGCTGGGAGACATTTTTGTTAGATTAGATTTTAACAGAGAGTGTTTCCTACCGACCTAGATATATGTGGTCCATTAACCCTAAAATAGCGATAGAGAGAAACAAATGTATACGTCAAATCTTAGGTTTTTCTAATTTTGCAAGTTGTGACGTGGGATCGACTCAACTCTAGAGAAGCGATATACTTCCAGGCCAAGCTGAATAGTACTCGAGCCATGGACCGCATTTACATATTTTGCCATATTATACCGAATGATGACCAGTAAACTGTATTCCTTCAGGATTAGGAAACAAAAGAAATTCGAGATGTGTTATTTCAGGAAGGCGGTATCCGGAATAATATAAGAGGGACTGCCTTTCAATCCCCCAAGATCCCTATCAACCAACAATGTAACATCCAGGCACCGCCACAGAGCAGCTTCAGTCAATCAAACATTCAAGACCGATTGTCACATTCATTAAGCAACCTAGAATTCCCGTGGATTCTAAACCTCTTCAACTTTCACAGGAGTGTGTGCTTTCGTGACACTGCTATCTATTTAGCTCTCAGTCGCCAGATCGTTCGCAGACTTCCTAATGAGCCCATTAATAATACCGACTCGAAATGATGTCTTCGGTCTCAGCGATCGTTGTATAAGTCTGTCAATAAAACAGCGCCCATTTCGATTACCACGAAATCCTTCCAATTCGAACTTCGAATCCTGCTCTACTCGATCACATTCAACGAATCCAGCGTGGCGCGACATCCTTGGAGTTCTTGGAGCTCAACCATAGCAATAGAACGCATTGTGCGAGGCAGCAATCGATGATGGTTCTTTTGATAGTTGTGTACTCTACCCAAGTGCTTGATAACGGCCTCTAGCAGCGTTGCGAGTACTATCCAAACTTGATATATTATTCGAGAAGTAAACCGGTCGTGTGAAGGCGTGCGGTTCCTTTTTGCTCATGAGGACAGCGAGATTGTTAGGTTCAAGACTAATACGACATCCACGAGGGCGGGAATGGGGCGGGTCATCGGCTTTGGTAAAGTTGATAGGGCAGCGAGCTGTGGATAGACAATGCCCCGTTGAGAGCTTTTAATTAGAGTGTGTCGGGTAGGAGGATTGAAGTAACTATAGAGAAAATGGTGGTTAGCTGCATATGAGGACGAGGATTGATGATGATGATGAAGAGAGTCACTCATTTGAAAAGTTCCATAGATGAGGGACGGAGAACAGGATCTGTGAGGATGAGCTGTAGCAATACTATTGACACAGTTATACTTCGACAAGCCTTCAAATCTAACCCTGCTGTATAGCATCCCTTCTAAGCAACAAAGGCACAGAAAAGAAAGTTAAGGGGGAGGGAAGAGGTTGCTGTTGCCATTTTAGTCGTTTGTACCATGTCATTTTTGATACTCAAAGATTATCTTCGAATAGGTTCTGATCCTGCAGCATAATAGTAAACAATATTTAAGGGGAAAAGAGCGCGTTGGACTTGACATGGAGTGCCTTACGATCGTTAGCTATTTTCATGTGCAGTTAAGTCAAAGCCGGGTTTATGAAATATAGTACAAACGTATGAATTTAAGACTTCCCGAGCAACGGAAAGTTGATAATTTGAGAGCCCTCAATTGTGAATTTGGACTATACTTGGAACTATTCCGAGGCTTTAATTATTCTTATCTTTGGAATATTTATAATAAGAGCAAAAACCAAAAAAATGTAGTGCGGTATCTTGCGATAGTGCTAGTGAGACAATACAAGCGGAGAATTGTATTATTTAAGAAGGGTAATCAACTATTTCGTTGTCAAAAACGCCTCGGACTACATCAACTCCCAACGCCCGTCCAAATATTTTGTCAAGATACCACCGCGTTACTTGTTCGTCATCACACTTAGAATTTATTCAAGGTAAGCTATAGATCTCTTAGAACTCCGCCGGAATTTCGCGCGACATTGCGCAATTCTTTTGAAATCTCTGACATTCCGAACTCGACAGACCGATCGATTCATCTCGAACCTCTACCGCAAACCATACCACCTTAATAGCATGAACGCGCATTCATTATACGACAGAATGAATTCCCCAAAGTCATTTATCCACGCCATCGGTAGGCAGTATGAAGCCTTATCGTTCATTGATACGCTTCCCCTCGAATCAATGAACAGTCAAATTCGCGATGCCTATATGGCGCTGTTCGACGTCCCACCTGAGTCCATGTGTCAAATCCGCTTCAGCCATCACGAGGCGCCTTCATTCAACGACACAGACCCTGCCTTCCTCGATGCCATTGTGCAATGCCAGCTCAGGCGAGACTACATCTCGACTGGATGGTACGACCATAATAAGCCAGTCGATACGGCAAGTTGGAGAAGATTGCTCGAGTCAATCCCGAGCCATGAGCGCCTTTCCTTCGAATTGACGAGCGTTTACCCTGCTAAGCGCACTGAATTTCTTCTCGAGATAGTGCGAGCGGTTAATAATGGCACGCTTTCTATCTCTAGGGACCATGGCGTTTCGTGGATCTGGTTCCTCCAAAGAGCAATGGGCATTGTTCACCCCTTGACTGCGATAGACGATGGGTCTGATAGCGAATCAGGCAGCGATTCAGATAGCGATTCAGGTGAGGATGACAATGGGGGCGAAGGCCCATCAGACTCACCTGCCAGAGCCCTTGAGAAATCCCAACGGTGCACCGAATGCGTCCGCAAGAAGAAGAAGTGCAGTCGGCCAGACGGAGACAAGGAATGTGACCAATGTCGCAAGAGTAGACAACCTAAGGACGGCAAGGCAAAGCCAGCATGCGTACTGGAGCCTCTGAGAGCTTCTGGAATATACGGTAGGGACAAGGCCAACGAGAAGAAGAGAGAGCCAAAGCCAAAGAAAGAGTAGTTGTCCGAACGCAGGCCCCTCCCCAGCCACCCTCCAGAATAACTTTCCCTGAAACAGCAAACACAGACTCTCGATCGCTGCCGCGACTTCCTTTAGGTTTTGGTCATTGGTTTGGGAGAAGCCTAAGCCGAACCCGCCCCCCTCTCTCGAGACTTCCAGAAATTCCCACCATTTCAATTATTGGAGGATTGAATACCAGCTATCCGAATATTGTAACCCTTTAGGTAGGCGAGCCGTGTTGTGGCGACCTCATAAAAGTTTAGCGTTCCTGGCGTTTTTGGGTTTTGCTGTCCCTTTTCTTATCCGGCCCTCATTTGCACCCTTTTGTGTGTATGAGTAGAAGGACCTCAAGATATCTCGCCCGCGACCTGTTAGATTAGTTAAAATAGAGGACTCGCCTCATTTCCCTACAGATTCTAGAGATCGCGTGTCTCTCAGATGAAATGAAGAAACAGTCACAATAATTTTTCCACGTGAGAAGCCAGCCCTTAAAAATGGACTGGGTTGAAGAAAAAACAATTTGAAACAATGGTAGGTAAACAAATATCACTGAACACGATCTCTGAACTTACAACCCCTATCTCCTGCAGTTAACATGACATGCAATTAAGATGGGCTTACGATGACTGCTTTCCTTTTTATGATAGAAAGGATGATAAGAAAGCGATCAGCAGCCGAATTTGTGGTGAAGAATGTATAGCATTAAGCCAAAAACTTGGTATTGGTTTGCAAAAGTAGCATCCACTTTTGATTTCTTTCTAAATCATTCACAGGCTCGGCCGCACACCAAGATGCCAAAACTTTCCTTCTACAATCCCTCAAATTCATAATATATTATTGACCTGAGTAGTTTCGCCAATCTCTGTTAGAATCCTTGTCTGATCCTCAATTCCAGTATGTCGGCCCTGGGTAGACGGCGGCTGCGAGCTTTCCCGCTTCTTTGGATCAATCAGGAGGCGGTGGCGGATGCCTTGCCGTGGTCACCCAAAGTGCCCTTTTTTTTGGACCTATAGGGTTTCTTGAATATTTTGAAGATCGTAAGAATAAATTCTGATCCTAAGACTTGCCGTAGATCTAAAAAACGACATTGATATCATGACAACATTGCGAGAGCTAAACTTGCAAGCCAGCCACGTTCGAGACTCAGATATCAATTCACTAACTTCAACGGCTTGCTTAGCACTATCGGGCTATATCAGAGACCCCCTCAACTTGTTAAAAATAAGTTCCAAAAAAAAATCTTAGTCGTTTGATTTAAGCGGAAGCCCAAGTCGACCTTGGTATGTTTAAGTGCCTGGATATCAAAGCACATTTCAAGCAATAACTCCTTCGACTCATACCCAGTTCAAGGATTATATAGCTTCAAACGAGGGATACACAGCTCAAAGTCCCACAAGGGTTAGTGATTCTGATTGCATTCCTGGAAGTTCTCCTGTCTGGACTCGGTCTGATTTTGAAGGATTATCTGGGTCGTGGGAATACGGTACCATTGCGTACCGAGCTCCCTTTGGAAGATAGGAAGGGATCTGGCTAGCACTACCTTACGTCCTGTTGAATAAGAAGCTTCTATTTATATAGGCATGCATATCCACCATTCGCATTTTCTAGACTTTGCGATATGTAATGCTGAAGTCGGGCTACGCAACTCTTTCTTCTTTTCCATTTGATCTCTCTCATTTTCTTAGTTGTTTAATTGGCCAAGGCAATAGCGAAAAAGGAACGAAAGTTATAAAACTCAAAAAATTAACAAGTTGGAAACTCGGCTTGCTATATTACATGGTTAACTTTAAAAGCTCTAAGCGAGTTTAAACCTAGCGTCTTTGTCATTTCGAAACAATATTATAATATTAAAAAGTTTGGTAATTTTACGCTTTTTAATTAAATATAATATAAATTTTTTTATTCAATTATTTAAATAATTTTTTAAATAATATTAAATAATATTTAATAAAATAAAATAATATATTTATTTAATAATTGCGTAAGTTTTATATATAATAAAAACTAAAAAAAAAAATTATTTTATAAATTAATTAAAATTACTTTGAATATATAATTTTATTTAATAATTTATTAAATAAAATAAAAATAATATTTTAATTATTTTTAAATAAAATAACGAAGTTTATTTTCGTTATTAAATATTATTGAATTTATTATACTAATTAAATAAAAATAAAAATAATAAAAATTTAAATATTTATATAAATAAATCAAACTCGAAAAAGTTGTACAAATACTTCTTAGTATGTTTCACTCTACTAGAGGCTATCAATTGCTTCTAGGCCTAGCACTTTTGAAATATTTACTTTTCAAAACTTTATTATTAAAGTAAAAAAGACAAATAATAATAACTCAACTAATTCATTTCCAGCGAGCCCGCCAGTCTACTGTGAAAGCCTAAAAACACTTTGGAGTACCTATAGTCGTTGGAATATGTCGCATAGAGATCATTTATGCGCTGTTTCTAGAGTAGCATCGATCTAGAAATCCTTTGGCGAGTTTTTATAATTCCCGGACTTCTTTTACAATCGTCGTCTTGGCTCTCCTATGGTAGTGTCTAGCGCGATGCGTATCTCCTGATTAAATACATGACACGTTGTTGAACTCGCGTATCGCTCTCGTGGCCCGGACCACCAATCCAAGGTACTGTAAACAAACTTGAAGAGGCAAAACTTATCACAACGCGTCTCCTTAAACCAGAATAAAAGCAAGCACGACTTTAAGAATATCCTATAAAACTTGGATTAGCCACATCAACAACAGCTGCCTAATCTATCCGACATTCTTTTGGCCTATGTTAACTCGGAAGCAAGCCGACTTGCAACAGCAGGAAGTTGAACTTCGATCCTCACGGTCGAGACTTCTTGCATCTTTCAACTCCTTGCATAGTCCTATCTGGTGACAGGTACGTCTTATTTTTCTAATGAGATTGCTTCCCGACAGATTTTACTCAGGCAAACATGGGCGTCAATCCAAGCTTTCGGCAATTCATGTCCTTTGACCTGCATTTTACAGCATTTGCAGCACTAGTCATTCGCTCTTCCCGGTCCCCTGAGGCTTAAAAATGGCGGCCTTATCTTCGACAGAGATCACTGCCTTGAGTATGGGCACCTCTTCGGCTTGTTTTGTTGATTTTAGTATTGCGCCAATATTTCAAAACACCTACGGCGCCAGTCTTCCAGTGTTCCAACAGCGCCGCAACAACATCATAAGAGTTTCCTGTGGCGGTCTGCAGCTGCTTGAAAAAAGTGTTTCGCGCTTGCATTCGAACTGCCTTTGGTAGTCCTTATCGATGTTTGGTGCGCCACTTATGAGACTTGGATCCCCACCTATTCCGAAACTCAGCATCTTTCATCACAGCAGAAGTGATTTCGAATGGCAGCGATGACCCCACCCATACGATATCTATGCATGTAGAGAGCAGCTTGTTTGACAGAGCTCCATCCCTTCCCGACAAAATCTCGATCACCGCAACAGCTACGATAGTTAAGGTAATTAATTCAACGAGTACACCACCTCACTCGCTGATGAGCTCACATCCGGCATTACAGAACCTGCAATATTCGCTACTGGAGGAAGACAGTAACCGTGTCTCCTCTGAAGAAGAAGATGGTTTAGCTGCAGATTGAAACTTTTACACAGCCTCTATTCAATCTTAGGCATTTATTAACATCCACGATCAGCCAGACCTCTTCAACCATATCGTCCATTATGATGATCTAGCTGCTGAATCAGTACCAAAACATTGCCTGGGTACATTTCTTGCGAAATACTAGGATAGCAAAGTGTGGCAGCGATTACCACTGCGGTTTCCGCTTGCACTGGCAATCAACGCGTGCTTTGTACCATTGTGCAGGGCGGCTGCCATCAGCGAGCCTGAAGCAGAGCTACGAGCCCACGGCCACCCAGTATACGTCGACGAAGAGTCCGCGACGGAAGGTGAAAATGGTAATCAGGAATAATATTACACCAAGGAAGCCCACGAGAGCCAGAGACGAAGGCTTAAAGGAAAGATCTCTAATGCATTCCACGATGAACTTTAAAGATATTGAAAAGGTGGTCATAAACATCATAGACTAGAAGCTCAGGAGTTCTGCCAAGAGGAATCAAGAAGTGCAGTGTGAACACTCTCATCCCTCACATCTTCGAGTCTCATCGCCGATGCCAGAAGACGAGATTGAGTAGATCGGAAGATGTCTTGCAAGGTCGATGGAAAGGCACAAGCTACCTCTGGTATCTTTCCAGACCACTCAATTCGTCGAGCAGGAGGTGTACCAGAGATGAAGATGGTGGCAATGCAGCAAGCTAGCTATCTATGCCTACCATGTCTTCGCCAACTTCATTCTCCCGTCTCTCCCCTCCATCAACTAAGAGAGAGGGAATCAAATATTTGTCTGACCTTCTATCAGACCCGCAACGCTTTGTCGACTTCCTTAATGTGACAGAGTTTTACCACAAGGTGTGTCCCCGCTAGGGGCCAGCACACACGTAACACCACTATGGAGGGACTTTGGGGCGGTGTGGTGCCCTCCTGGGGGAACTTCGTCTGACATTGTACGGGTACTTGGGGGCTTTTTCTTTGTGGGCGTTTGTGGGCGTTTGAGGGCTTGCTAATATTAATTTCTTTTCTTTTGTTAACGGTCATTTGACCTTGAAGCCTGTCGCTTTATGCGACCTTGAACTCAGATCTCCGATCACAAACTACACGCTTTTCTTGAGCAAAACCCGAGGGACTCCCTCTACTCTTCATCCTGTGCCCATCCCGCCGTAGAGGAAGGGTCTCAGCCAAACAACCATTCGGCCGGCAATTGCGCTACTAAAGTGCTATCTGGGGCTGTCCTGTATGTAACTCCTTAGCTTAGCACGTCCCTATACTCTTCGGGAGGTCATAAGATGCTGGGCTTCGCCCTCACCCGCTGGACGTAAAACAATATCATCATCATCATCATCATCATCATCATCATCATCATCATCATCATCATCATCATCATCATCATCATCATCATCATCATCATCATCATCATCAT
>MU119441.1:5300-88576 GCA_014904845.1 Acephala macrosclerotiorum
TTTTATTAATTATTTTAAATTTTTATATATATATAAAATATCGAATAAACTAATAAAATAAAAATATAAAATCTATAAAATCGCGAATTATAAATATATATATAATTGAATTTAAAATTTTTAAAAAAAAAAATTACAAAATATAATTCGCTATTTAATACTTATTTTTATCGATTGTTTTATATAAAATTTTATATTTTTTTTTATATCAATTTTTTATAATATATTTTGATAATTATTTTACATTTATATTTTTATTTATAAAATTACAAATTTGCAATTTCAATACTATTAATACTATAAAATCGTATAAAATTTTTTTTAGTATTTTATTAAAACTCAAAAATCGATTCGTTACAAAATTTAAATAAAATGTTTTTTTTGTAATAGTAATTTAAAATACGTTTTATTTAGTTTAATAAAATAATAATATTGTTTTTGTTTTAAATAATATTTATATAATAAATAAAATAAAAAATTTCAAAAAAAAAACTAAAAAACTAGAAAACGTTCTATAAAAACGTTAATTAATAAACGAATTGTAAAAAAGATTTTTAAAAATAATTATATAAAAAATTTGTAGATTTTTTATTTTATTAATAATTATAATTAATATATAAAAAATATCGATTTTGTAAATTAATTCAAAGAAATATACAAAATTTATAAGTTTATTTTAAAGATTTAATAGTTTTTATTTTATTAATTAATCGATATAATTTGTATTAATATTTACAAATTATATTAATTAAATATAAATAAACGTTTTTTTATATATTTGTAATTTAAAACGAAGTTTTATTGTAAATTTTTAAATTATTTTGAGAAAATAAAACTAAAAAATTTACGTATAAAATTAAATAATAAAAAAGTATTTATATTACTAGAAAAAATATTTAAAAATATTTGCGTATAGTATTTATATAAAATAAAATATGTAAAAACTTTAAAAAAAAACAATAAAAAACTATACAAAATACTCAAAAAAAAATTGTTATTTTTGCAATATTAATCTTTGTTTTAAAAAAAAATATTAAATACGATTTCATTAGAACGATGTATCTTACTAACAAATTTGTATGTAAAGGTACATAATTTTATGCTGTGCTATTCGTGCGAACTTCTTTTTGCTAGCGCGGACCATGTCTCACTAGACGAGGGGATAGAATCTAGGCTTTAAGTGTCCACGTGATGAGTTGGAAGGTCATCTGAAACCTTCAGATGAACCTCACACGGGCAACGCAAGGGAGCGTCCGACTTCATCGATCGAGCTACGACCAATACAGAAATGCCAGCGAGCGCAAAAGACGAGTCAGTGCGTCGATCTCTCAAGGGACATATGTTCATTGTCATTCCCACGGACTCATGTCTTGGTGAGGCTCTGAGGCGCCAAGGAGAACGTTGCGAGTATTACCCCAAGATCCTAATTTCAGAATGTCATGTTTCGAGGAGAAATGCGATTCTGATGATGGTATTCATTGGTCTGACAGGTTGTGCTTGGACTCTATGTATTCGTTTTGAAGTGCCTCATTTCCGTCGAGGATGCTTTGGTACGTGGGTACGATTCTCCTTCTCAACGAACCGCGTTCACTGTGTTAAGTATCCCAGCGATGAGAGGTCAAGGTTCTCTTCACTTACAGTGCTTATTCTCATCGCAGTGCAAAGCTTCAACCTTGAAAGTTATGCAGAACTTATTGCAAAACCTTCAAGATTTAGTGAGGCTAGACCTACGGTCTCTGAACCCAGGGCTTGACCAGCTCCGTTATATATGTAAAGTTTTCTCTTTGTAATATCTTTATGCTGAATGATTCGGCGAGCAGGTTGATGACTGCCCAATACTCCGAATGCCGACTTCGTTTCCTTTGGAGGAGAGGATTCGAGGAGCGCTCTCGCTCTGAATACCAAACTCTGTTCGAATTGTGGGGGAAAGCGATGCCTTTGCATAGTGCCCCAAGATCTCGACAGTGGTCAAATCTTCTAGTTGTATGCATAAAATCCGAAAGGTATGGAATCAATACCAGATTTTGCAGTACAAGGTGTCTGCGACAATCAGATAATCTGAACGGAGTCCATGTACCTTAGAGGTAGGTCAACGAGCCTGTTATTCTTCGCCGAGCAAAGTCCGGAGCGAGGTGGGAGGAAGGCTAGGAAGGCTGGTCAAAAGCAGTATCGACCTTATCTTCTGCTTCGTCGCAGAAATATAAGCCACTATCCCCCTCTAGAGCTCCTTTCTAGCTCTAGAAACTACTCAGCGAGAACCCTGGCTCGTATCACATGATACTGCCTATTCTCTCGTCATGTGATGCTCTGGGGGCGTTGGTGTTTGAGGTTATCTAGCTTGTTTCAAGATTCCCATCCTCTTCTAGCTAAACCCCTTTTGTCTTCATTGATTCCTCAGCTGTCGCTTTATCTGAAGATCTCGCTTGTCCTGTCATCCTATCACTTCATCTGATTATCTTCCTCATCCTAGCTTGCAACTCCTTGGCAGAGGATCTGATTTCAACTTAGTGGTTGACTCCATATCTTCTGGAATCATTACTACTTCGAAACGATCTCAGTTCAACAAATGTGGAATCATGAATCTTCGGTAGGAATGTTGATGAGAGGCTGTCATTCAGGTGCAATTGCTTAAAAGGTAGGTCTGCTTCCAACAATATGTCTTGAAGCAGCGCTCTCAGTACACTCATTTCACTACATTCTCTCAAAGCTGGTCTTTCTAATTCTTGTCTTTAATCATTCATTCATTGTTTGGCTATATACCCTTCGCGACCTTCATCATGGTCCATATACCTTCTTTCCTCGCAGGTCTTTCGATCTTGCTCTCATGTTCAGCCATACCTCTCACAATTCCACTTGGAACTTCAGGCCAGTCTCTTACTGTCAGCGGTGACGGCCAATCCATTTCAGTCGGAGGACAAACAGTCACCATCGCACAAGCCATGAACGGCGCCAAAGCCTGTCAAGCAGGTAAAGGAAAAGGAGGCAAGGCCGGGAACGGATCAGCAGCTGCCGAGGCAACAACCGCAAAAGTAGTCTACTTCATCAGCAACGCCGCGAACAACTCAATTGTAGCCATGAAAGTCGGAGCTAACGGATCTCTTTCTGATGGCTCGGTAACACCAACAGGAGGAGCAGGCATGAGCGGTGTGAACGCAACTGGAGGTGCTGCTGCTCCAGA
Source organism: Acephala macrosclerotiorum (assembly GCA_014904845.1). NCBI lineage: Eukaryota > Fungi > Ascomycota > Leotiomycetes > Helotiales > Mollisiaceae > Acephala > Acephala macrosclerotiorum. The sequence goes on from MU119441.1 coordinate 8,479, forward strand.
CTCACTCTTCTCTCAAGGGTCCATCAAGATATCAGGCAACGTACGTTCTTCCTCCCTCTTCACTTACCTCGACGCTAATACACCCACAGACCCTCATAGCAGTCAATCCTGGCTCAAACACCATCTCCATGTTCCAGATCTCTTCCAGTGACCCAACTAAATTGACAATGGTCGGCCAACCCGCCAACACACTGGGAGAATTTCCTGTCAGCCTCACAATCTCCAGCACTCTCAATCAAGCCTGCGTCGCCAATTCTGGAGCCGTTGCCGGCATCGCCTGCTTTAGCATGTCTTCCACAGGTCTCACACCCCTCGACACAACTCTCCGATCATTCGCAATAAACCAAACCACCCCTCCATCAGGTCCTTTAAACACCGTCTCACAAGTATTCTTCAACTCCGACTCCACCATGCTCCTCGCAACCGTCAAAGGCGACCCAACAAAAAACAACACCGGATTCCTCTCGATGTTCCCCGTAACCAACGGCCAAGTCTCAACCACAGAAACAAGGTCCTCTCCCTCTGGAACAGCCGTTCTCTTCGGCACCGCTCTCCTACCCAACGCAGACCAGCTATTCGTAACAGACGCTTCATTCGGATCAGCTACATTATCTTTACCTTCTTCGAATTCCAGTGCTTCGAACTTGAACCAAGCAACAGTCTCATCCTCAACAAAGATCGCGAATCAAAAAGCCACATGCTGGGCAACCTTCTCCGCCCTAACAGGAACAGCGTTCGTAACCGACGTCTCAGTTAACCATCTTGTTGATATCGATCCTGCTACCGGCACCATCGTCAACAATTTCCAAAGCACAAATGGAAATAGTGGAATGATTGATCTGGAAGCTGATAAAGAGGGGAAGATGGTTTTTGCGTTGAGTCCGGGGGACGGGAGTGCGGGAACTGGAGCGAAGGTGGCGGTTTTTGATGTTAGTGGTGGGAACGGGAGTGTGAAGGAGGTGGGGAATTTTGAGGTAGGTGGGGGTGTGGGTGGAGGGAGTGCTATGGGGATGGCTATTTTTTGAGGGGGTTGAGGGAAGTGTAAAGCTGGGTGCGGGATAGAGGTAGAAGCGCAAGACATTAGAAGGTAGAGTAGCAGGAAAAGAAGATGATGGATTATGTATACTTCTCTTGATAATATCAGCTTGCCGTAACACAAGGACTTTTCGAAGCGTCATGAGCGAGCTTGACGTAATTTGGCATTGACAGGATCCTTGAAACAGTTCTGTTGTTGCTTTCGTTAATACATATGGGCAATGTGATCCTGCTGAGGTCATGCGTTTGAGATAGAGATCCCTCAGCCAGAGCCACAACAGTACAATTCTTCTAGGAACACTTGTGAGGGCTTGAAGAGAAGTAGGAATTCTTCTGCTTAAGCGTGACAAATACGGTTCCAGTCTTGACTAAATATGAAGGCTCTCCTCAGCCCCGAATTTGATCTGCTGTATTTCACGAGCATCAAGCACTCGCTGAGCTTTTCCAACGTCATCACCCATTTGTCGCATGTTCGTAATGTTGGCGAAGATCAGTTCTCATTTTTTGAGATAATGCACAATGTCCTTGTATCATGCAACGCTAAGCCTCTGCCAGAACTCATGTTCATCCCAACGCAAAGAAACCCAAGCAAAACCCCGTGTACCGAAAGCTTAGATGGTGGTCTCGTATGCGATAGGCACGATCGTCTCCGGAACGTTCTCCTTCATCGAAATGGTTCTCGCCTCTCGTGGCATCGCTGGCTGTCTCTTCAGGTGAACGTGGGTGCCCTCCACCTTTGACTTCTTCTTGAGCTCGGCGTTTTGCTTGACTCGTCGGACGAACTCTTCTCTTGATCGCGACAGAGAAACGTGCTCGACTCGGAGGTTGACTCGCTTCTCGATGTATCTGTGCTTGACCTTCTTGTAGATGATGACACCGACTGCGCTCTTCGTGACGTTGTAGACGACGCCAGTCTTTCCGTGGTACACCTTTAAGGAATTAGCATCCTGTCGCAGATCCTCCGTATATTCCAATTTACCTTATGCGGCATTCCCTTCTGGACAGCTCCGTTGGCCTTGATATCGACGATGTCTCCGACTCTATCCTGGTATTAGAAACCCAAATTTTCGCCCAAATCCAACGGGACCGACTCACTTGTATTGGCGCAAGTAGGTAGACAGCTTGATCATGCCCTTTTGCCTGAAGTTCCTAGAGAAAGCATAGCTATAGAAGCGTTAGCATTGAAGATCAATTAAATCAGATCAGTATAGGGCATTTCAGAGCAGTGTAGAGCATTATATGGGCTGTAGGGGCTGTAGGCGTCGTAGAAACTCGGTTCAAATTCGAGAACGTCGTTCGCAGAGGCCAGAAAGAGCTGCAACATACCGCGTACCCGCGCGAAGACCAGCGGGATGACCCATCGTGAATTTAGTATGATCGAAGGCGTTGTCGAGAGGGAGGTTTGGGTGTTTAAATCTCGATCGAAAAGTTCAGGTAGGCGCGGACATTTTCGAATTCGTGTGCGCACTAGTACTTCGCTTAGCCCAAGATTAGTGCCTCTGATTTTAGGCATCAATGGTCACGATCATGCCCCCATATTGGAATTGTCTATGAACAGCAGAAAAGAAAAGTAAAATTCTTTTATAGGGTTTATCTCTGAAGCCAAATTTGATGTGTCTACAAATCTATGGAGTTTTCTGCATTCTGTCAGCTGATACAGCGCTGTAAATTGGTCTTGACCCTCGTGGAACATGAAGCGAGCAGCCAAAAAGAGAAGGAACACCTTGGGGTGCCTTCCCAAGTGAGTCTTCTGAGCATGCCAATTCGAATTCTTAGCCACATACTTCTCTTTCCTCAACCTATCTTTACTTAACCACATCCATCGTTACCTGTTGTATGATTATACCCTCCATATCTTTCTATCCTGTCTAGTTACTTTCCATTTGGAGCTTGAAGACGAGACCCCAGGATGGGCCGCAAGCTCATGCCGAGGGCATCCTTGAAGCAAACAGCAAGCTTGTACGAGGACCACGAGGACCCCATCGAGGCCCACGATGAGAACCGCTCTACTGGAGAATCGATGGTTCCGATTCTAAAGGATTGGTCCAAAGGTAGCACCTCTGTCCCCAAATTAACCGCGTCGATCCTCTACCTGGGCTGCTCTCTGACGTATCTGTTCCTTTGGCTCTGGCAGCTAGCTCGTCGTTGTAGACTACAGAAGTGGCGAAGTTGGATTTTCTGCATTCATGGATGGCACTGAAGACATTAGTAGGTGACTTTAGTCTTCAAATTCGTTCTGATCTGTATTCCTGCATGTTCGACAATATTTGGGATACTGTCTCCAATCAATTGACCAGATCAACAGCGTTGATCTGCTGCAAATCGGTCGGGTCGATTCTCGACGTGTCAATGACCTTCTAGTACTTTAAGGAAGTCTACTGACCAGGCACAAGCGATGATCAGAAGATCGTGGCCCACGATGAGGACTATGACAGCCTCGACGACTTCATTGTCTACGACGACGAAGAGCCGCCTGTCAAGAGAAAGAAATGCAAGCATGCATCTGCCAGTATGTACCCCTCTCCTGTGGATTGAAACTCCTCAACAGTCTGCTCCGGAGGTTGGATCAACGACGCTATGTCTGCCAGACTGCTTTCAAGTCGAGTCGACTGTCCTGTAATCAGCGACGTCGATTCCCTGCTTGCCACAGCCATGCAAGATCAATTGCTGGCTACTGTAGCAGGTAAGGGCGACAAGATCGTCACCCACGATGCGAGAGTCGAGTCGGTTGATGAGTGGTCCGACAAGAGGCCAAACATACAAGTCGGTCCGATCAACGACGTTGATTCTGTTGCAAATCGGTTGGGTCGATTCGCAGCCCATGTCCAATTTGACCTGATGCTGAGCTCTCCTCTGGCCATGGGAGTCTTCAAATTGCCCAGTCAGTTTGTCCAGCCTTGTGAGACATTGATAGCTCCTGTTACTATCCAATATAGCGGTAAGTGGGCCTCCATTGTCCAGACTATTCGCGCACATTCTGCTAACGAGCTTCACAGACGAAGATGAATCCGATGACGATTTTGAGACTGAGGACGAAGATTGGGAGGCTGTCGGAGCTGCAGCCCTTCGTGTACCAGTCTCGGAGAGCAATGAGCTAGAGGAATACCTTCGCATGAACGACTCTATCGTGGCCGACGATCAAGAAAAGCCACCACCGAAGCAGCCCAAGCGAAAGCCTCTGGCACAAAGTACGTATCCACGCTCTTCGCTAATATGCATACTAGGTACGAGTCTGGTAGCTGATTATGTGTACAGAGTCAACAAATGCGAAGCCCAGGAAGCAGGGCAAGGGCAATGCTGGCAATCTCAGAAAGGGTCCGAAAGCTTCGCAAAGGGCCGTTTCTGGACAGCCCAGGAAGAGAGGCCAAGGTAACGGCAATGGTAAATTGAGGAATACAGAGGCGAACAAGCAGAAGATCCTTGAAGAGAAGCAGGCCGACGAAGAGACTGGTAAGTGTACCTGCTACAATCAACCACAAATCGGGTCGATCGTGGACCACAGTGCCTGAGTTGTACGACCCGAATCGACGCTACCGATTTGGACGTTCGAGTGCTGCTACTGACCTACATCGAACAGAAACCGACCCTGAGGCCAAGCCAAAGCGGGTTCAAACGAAGCGAACTCGAAAACAGATGGACCGCATGAACGAACTGGCTAAGATCCGGAGGGACAACAGAAACCCGGAGGAGATCCAGGCCCAAAAGGACTATCTGTTGAAGTGGCGTGACGAGAGAAGCGATGAGCAAGTTGAACGAGACAGGCTCAATAGCAGGAAGTCTTACACAACAAACTTTTGAAGGACCGGGAGGATGAATACGCGGGCGTCCCAAATGCACCCAAGGCCCCTGAAACAGTCAAGCAGATTCTTAAGGCATGCAGGGTCCTGGTAGGTCTCCCACCGGAAGCCACCATCGTGGGTTATGATGGCGTGTCGATCATGGTAATCGGTCGCAAGAGCGATAAAATTAAGCAAGAGGAGTACGATAATATGAAGGATGGCAACATCTTCATCATGAACAAGTTCATCGACGATTTCGTCCACCATGTCCAGGTCTACGGCATGGATTCGATTGTTTGGCACAATAAGGAAGCTTATCAAGAACTCCCTTAGGCCAGCATTCAGGAGGGTGATAATCTCGAATTCCCGACAGAAGAGAACTGGAGCGAGTATGCAGACATGCAGTTTGTGGCTTACTCTGACCAGACCCAATTACTCCACACTAGTGTATCTGATCAGAGGAATAGATGGGGCTTCGACACATCCAGACAGTTGGTTCGCACTCTAGAACATTGTTCTCGCATTTACTTTAGCAGAACACTATGTTCGATTCCATGCTCCTGTCGGTCACGACTTCCTCTGGGTCACGGAGCCGTATGATGAGCGTGTGTATCTCTTTCTCAGCCTCTCCAAATTGATCGAACAGATGCTCGGCAAGATCGATGAAGTCAAGTACAGATGGGTCCTGGATGAGTGGCGCCTTGGCCGCGTCCATCGACAGAATATGTCTATGGCTGCCCAAACTGGAGACGATGCTGCGTGGGCTACTGCGCAGACCGCCTATAACAAGATGAGATTCTTCCCAAGAAACGGACTGCCCGTGCTGCCAGCTCGTCCTTGAGAAACCGGCACCCCTGGTTTTTTCGACTCGATTTCTACATGTCGACTCGATTTCTACATGTCGACTCGATTTCTACATGTCGACTCGATTCTGCTTGTCGACCCGATCTCAAATTAACCTATACTGTCTTCTAGGACGGGTGAGTTCACCGGTAAGTCGATTCTGAGTACTTACTAACGGCTGCAGATCAATGTATTGCCATATTGCTATCGAGCCGAATTATCCTGACCGTTCTCTCTGACGGGTAAGTTGAGAATCGGTCGGGTCGATTTACGCATTCTGACCGACTCATAGATCAACGATGTTGATATTGCTCGAATTTAGCTCGAATTTTGTTGAATCTCTGTGCTACGATGTCAGTAGAGCTTCAGAGATAGATCTCGCCGACTATGAGTTGCGTAATGACAATCTCACAGGCCTCTAATCAACGTCATCAATTTGAAGTAATGGAAGGAAGGGAGAGAGAAATTTGCATATATCTACCACGTGATCGTGACCCACAATTGGCTCGCTAGCCGCATTTAGTTAGCTTAGAATGTAGCTCGCTAGAATCGCACACTTCGAGAAATCAAGAACTTTTTACAACCTCACGACTTCTTGTGACCTTCAACTCCGAACAACGTCGATAAAACACCTACTAAAAGCATCTGCGAGTCAGCGACCATGGCTCCCAGAAGCTATAGTAAGACTTACAAAGTTCCGCGCAGACGTTCGTACTCCCCTTCACGATCCCCCTCCAATTTTCCACCTTCAATTTGGTTAATTTTTCTGACGATCTACAGCATTCGAGTCTGCTCGTCTGTAAGTTGGCCACTGTATTTGAGCTTGTCTCTCTACATGTCATTGATTATGTCCTAGGGACTCTGAATTGAAGCTCGTCGGCGAGTACGGTCTGCGCAACAAGCGTGAAGTCTGGCGTGTCCAGCTTACCCTCTCCAAGATTCGTCGAGCTGCTCGGTATGCTACCTTCTGCGCCTAGCATAGCAGAGCTAATCGCAACATAGTCAACTTCTCACCCTTGACGAAAAGGACCCCAAGCGTCTCTTCGAAGGAAATGCCCTCATTCGCCGTCTCGTCCGTGTTGGTGTTCTCGACGAATCCCGCATGAAGCTCGATTACGTGTTGGCTTTGAAGATTGAGGATTTCTTGGAGCGTCGTCTGCAAACCTGTGTCTATAAGCTCGGTCTCGCGAAGTCTATCCACCACGCCCGTGTCCTGATCCGCCAAAGACACATTCGTGTTGGCAAGCAGATCGTCAATGTCCCATCCTTCGTCGTTCGTCTCGACTCCCAAAAGCACATCGACTTCGCACTCAGCTCTCCATTCGGTGGTGGCCGTCCTGGCAGAGTTCGCAGAAAGCGTGCCAAGGCCTCCGAGAAGAAGGATGATGGTGAGGAGGAAGAGGATGAGGAGTAGATCTGTGCAGCACATTCTTCAGAACGATCCGCGAAGCAGAGCACTGGCGTTGCGGCATGAAGCATCGGCATAAAATGTAGCTTGGGCTTCTAAAATCACGAATACCAGCGCGATTTGCAAACATCGATAGTACTCGTGAAATTGTCCTCAAATTTCCATGTGAATCCCTACTCATTCTTTCCTACAAGCCCAAGATGCAAATTTTTGGCAGCAAGCGGTCAAGAGCCCCAGAAATACCCTCTATTGGATCGATCAAGCCATGGGCTTCCTTCATGTCACCTGGGAGTTTCCAAAAAAGATACCAATCTCCCACGGTATGTCGAGCATTGAAAAGGTATTGAACGTAAAGGAGCTCATCAATATCGCAGGAAATCGAAACGTTTGATATACTGAGGTAAAATTGTGCATTGGAACGTTACATTCGACTTTGGTCGATTATATCGGGATACTTATTGCTTGCTGAGAAGCTTGAAATCAATCCTTTTCCTACGAAAACGCCAATGCCTATGCACCATTCAGACGCCTATATATGCAATAATGTGTCAACACTGCTATAACAAGTCGTCCTTACCAAGTAATGCAGCCATTGGATCGTTTGCTGCAACCCTCTTCCTCCGAAACTCTTCCATTTCATCTTCAGTTACTAAGCCCTTCATCTCCTCTGCAGTCCGCTTCTTGGCAGGCGTGCTTACTACCTTGTCTTTCACTTCCTCTGCTTCCCCGGATGGCCATTCGATGGCCTTTGTAGCCTTCTCCTCAGCCAGGATACCCCCAGTACGCATCTTGTCCGCTTGCTCGAATGCCTCCTTCCCAGCTTCGCCTGTACAATAGGAGTTCTTGACCATAGAATGACAGCAAGAATAACCCCAACGGAAGTTTGACCACCAACTACCCCATACTGATGTGTGGTTGTTAATAAGGATATCCTCAGGATATTTCGACTTTGCCACCACCTGAGGAGCTCCTTTGATACGCCCGGATTCGTCGTACTCCACATATCGTTCCGATTCCGTGACCGCAGTATCCCGGAATTTCGAAGCGGTTGGATTGACCTCTTCTCCATATCTCTCGAGAAGCATTTTCTTATGTGCTTCTCGTTTGGCTTGCTCTTTCTCCCGCTCCTTCTTCAAGAGAATCTCTCCCGATGTAGGATTTGCCTGAAGATGTAACTTCGTATCTCCTCCTTTCTCCTGTGCCTCCCAGGCGTATTTCTGGGCCTTTTCAAATTCCCCAGCATCTCCCGAAGCTCTCATGAAGCCTTCTTCTGCCACTAAAGCTGCTGCTGCATCAACCGTTGCTCCACTATCCACCATAGATCTGGTCTTGGGATCATATTTTGCAGAATCAAGATCTAAATTCAGTAGATACTTGGCAGTATCTTCTCGTATTCGAAGATTTTTTGCAGCGTTCTTTTGGCCCAGATCGGATTCCTCGACGTACTTCTCACCATCCTCGCCGTCTTCGTCATCTCCATCCTTCTGCTCGGCTTGAGCTTGTTTCTTCAGCTCTTCCAGTTGCGAATATTCATCGACTACGGTCTTGTACTCCTTCGGATCATAGCCATTCCATCGATCCCTCTTTGCATCCCAACCTAAGCTCACGTCTTGAACGACCTCGTCCGCTTGTATATCCTTGCCAGTCCATCTCGCGCCTTTTGCTCTTGGCCGGCTTAAACATTCCTTGGTCTTGTGGGTTATAGCACCACAATTCTCGCATGCGCCCTTGCGAAATTTTGTAGTAGCAGGGCCAAGCTTCTTTCCTCGATCGTACCATTTCGACTGATCGGACTGAGCTGCCTTCTGTAAACGTTGATGCTCGAGATAGTCGTTTTGGTCGTCATCTCCAATATAGAAAGGCTTCTTCGAGATGAAGGACGGGATGTACTCGTTCGCCTCCTTGCTTGCTGCAGAGGGCGCATTTGGCTTATTTGGTTGTGCACCTGGCGGTGGCATTTTCGCTGTTGTTGAAATGACAAAAGTCTGGGCAAGAAAGCTGCTTCTTGAAGGGAGTGGCGCTCGGCTTTTCAGCCTTATATATGATCACATGATACAGGTTCCATCTTGTATCTCGATTTCAGCGCGTCATGAAAACAACAACACCATGAACGAGATGCGACACGACAATGGCTTCTCCTTTCGATGATCTTCCCGGGCCTCCAGATTAACTCATACTGTCAGAATGGATCTCTTTCGTCTCAGACTAAACAACATTGATCATTACCAGTCGACGCTAACGCGATTCGACCCTCTCCTTCGCAACAATGTTAAGCCTTCACAATTACAGAAGGAGCCAAAGGTGCCCGTCATCAGGGTATTTGGTGCAACTGAGACTGGCCAGAAGGTCTGCGCTCACATTCACGGCGCGTTCCCATACCTGTACATAGAGTATACTGGAAGTCTCACTCCAGATGACGGTAATTCAAACTCAACGACCAGTCGTTCGAATTCTGACAGGCTTCAGTGGGCGCTTATATTCATCGTCTTCATCTTTCCATTGACTTTGCCCTCGCTGTCAGCTATCGCCGTAACACCCACGATGGGAACGCCAAATTCGTTGCACGCATTACTTTGGTCAAGGGCACTCCGTTCTATGGATTCCATGTTGGGTATCGCTATTATCTCAAGATATACATGCTAAACCCTATGGTCATGACGCGTCTGTCAGATCTTCTCCGTCAAGGCGTCGTGATGAAGAAGGTCTTCCAGCCTTATGAAGCCCATCTTCAGTATCTCTTGCAATGGATGGCTGACTATAACTTGTATGGCTGCGGCTTTGTCGATTCAAAGATAGTCAACTTCCGAAGTCCTGTGCCGCAATTAGATGAGATGGATGACCTTTCTCATCTATGGCATGACCGATCGATTCCCAAAGAACTCGTCACGGATGAGGCAACCTTGCCAAGAGTCAGCCATTGTGCAATCGAGGTGGATATTTGTGTGCAAAACATCCTGAATAGACTAGATATCAAGACAAGGCCCCTCCATCATGATTTTATTGAACGCTTAAATCCTCTGGCGCCTCACGAAAAGCTCGTCCACAGTATGGCTGGGCTATGGAGAGACGAGACTCGTCGACGGAAATCACGGATGTCAAACCCAGATCCTGGCAGCAGCCCTTTCCCAGCAGAGGTTATGGTTTCTATGTCAGCAGACCCTAGGAATTCTCAGAGGGGTGGATGGATCCATGAGGAAGAATATCGCGAGAGGATACAAGCTCTCATCATTGAGGAGAGGGACAAAAGCGACGGTGCTAGGTTATCATTCAACAACTTTGTCAAACCCACAGCTTTTGATTCCTCTGTCCGGACCAGCCTAGAATCTGTTGAAGATCTCTATCCAGAAAATCTTCGACTGTCACTGGGTATAGCTCCTGGCAGCACTATTGGAGTCGTGAACTATGATGTGGACGATGCAGATGGAACAGAAGTGGATGAGAATAGGATACTGGGTCTCGTTGGAGGCGACGAAGACGAAGCTCAATATGATTCTGATGAAGATGTGATGCGAGAGATTGAGCATTCGCAGAGAAAGAAAGCGGACAAAATGGAAGAGCAACATCTAGACTCTGCTTATGTCCAGAAGCCAGAACACGATATCGACGATGAACTTCGGCCTGGAGGCGAGCATTATGACGATCAGTTTCTGGATCCCAAGGGTGCCCTAGATGACGGTGATTTGGACACTTCCAATAGCGCTATGCAAAGCGCTGAAGATTCGCTCGATGGGTTGCAGCAGCTTCCCACATCGGTCACAGAGCCAGAGATTTCACCTCGTCGAACTTCACACATTTCTGGGAGCTTTTCTAGACATAGTCACAAACGCGTGATATCAGTTGGGAATCTTGTTGAGGTCTCAAGCAAACGTCAGAGACTATCTTTCACACCCGAAGATGGCAATCCCAATGCTGGGTCCGCTCCAACAGATGGATCTTACGGCGCAGCCTCTCATCACGAGGCACAGGTCGGTACTATGTCTCATCTGAACTCTGCGGACCTTGCAAGCCCGGCAAGATATAAGACAAGAGCACCAACTGCAAATACTCTTCGTGCCAAATCGGTCTCGACAGGTAGAAAGTCCTCTCAAGAGTCTCTGAAAGGTGTTCAGTTGCCACTGACCCAGCCTCTGCCATTTCCCGTTAGCAAGGATCCTCATGATCCAGCCATGGCACTGAGACTGAGCCAGAAGAGTGCTTCGCAGCCTAGCCAGAACGAGGTGGAAAAAAAAGTCTCATTCGAGCCTTGCTTGCCTTCCTCGAAGGCAAATACTGCACACTTGAATTCACATAGCTCAGCCGTCCGACCAAGCTCAGATACCCAGTCCAGCCTTCTGGCATCAGTCCTCGCTAACATGAACTACGACTTCTCAAAGCTTAGCTGCGGAATTACCTTGCTACTTGGCGAACCGCCCCCATCCAAATTTTCTGTGACGTCGACTTTGCAGGATTTCAATCTACCTGCAGTCATCTATCAAGACGCATTTTACAACAACGAAGCTGATGTCCCGGAGCGTGCTAGGGAGTGGGCCGGAAGAGAATTCAGATTAGAGAGTTTGACAGTCCCTTTCCTCCCTGAGTTTGACCCTACCGGAACATCCGAAGTGGCTTTTGGCGAGAAGCCCAGCGCACTCCCAGACAAAATCAAGGAGGACAAAATCTACCAATGGCAACGGCGACATTGCACTCTACGCAGTTGGGTCATTGCAGACACTCCTCCGACTTATTCTGAAGTCGCGGAATGGTCTGGTAATGAGATTGAAAAACGTTTACAAGCAGTCTCAAAACGCAATTCTCGCATTCGTGCTGTTGCAAGTCCTCGACCTCGGACAAAACTATCCCAGATCGAGGGTCCAACTCAGAAAAACAAGCATGGCTTCAAGTACACTCAAAATCAGAAGACCACTGGTGTCAAACATGAAGCACAGTACATGAGCACTATGAGCTTAGAAATTCATGTCAATACTAGGGGTAATTTTGTGCCGAACCCAGAAGAAGACGAAGTACAGTGTCTTTTCTGGTGCTTGCAGTCCGACGAGGCTGGTATTGACAGCAACGGTATCACGGAAGGCTCTCACATCGGTGTCGTTGTTCTATCAAACGAAAGTGCTTTGCCACATAAGATTGCGAAGCAAGTAGCTGTGGAGGTTCAGGAAGAATCCTCCGAACTGGATCTCATCATTCGAATGGTGGAGATTGTACGAAATCATGATCCAGATATCTTGACGGGATACGAAGTGCATGGCGGCTCGTGGGGTTATCTCATCGAGCGTGCGAGGCTGAAATATGAATACAACCTTTGTGACGAGTTTTCGCGTATGAAAGCTCAGTCTCACGGAAGATTTGGAAAGGATAACGACAAATGGGGATTCAATAACACGTCAACAATTCGTATAACTGGCAGGCATATGATCAACATATGGCGTGCCATGCGGAGCGAGTTGAACCTGCTTCAATACACGATGGAGAATATCGTATTCCATCTCTTACACCAGCGAATTCCTCACTTCACCTGGGCAGATTTGACCCGGTGGTACACAAGTGACAAGCCATGGGATCTGGCAAAGGTTGTCAACTACTACATTTTGAGAGTCCAACTTGATCTGGCGATCCTTGAGCAGAACGAGCTCATTCCCAGAACCAGCGAGCAGGCACGTCTTCTAGGGGTCGACTTCTTTTCGGTCTTCTCCCGCGGATCTCAATTCAAGGTTGAATCCCTGATGTTTAGGATTGCAAAACCCGAGAACTTCCTTTTGGTGTCACCGAGCAGAAAGCAAGTCGGAGGTCAGAATGCTCTGGAATGTCTGCCCTTGGTCATGGAGCCCCAAAGCGCGTTTTATAACAGCCCTTTACTGGTGCTCGACTTTCAGAGCCTGTACCCTAGCGTGATGATCGCTTACAACTATTGCTACTCGACTTTCTTGGGCCGAGTCGTCAACTGGCGAGGAACAAACAAGATGGGCTTCACAGAATTTAAGAGACAGCAAAGACTGCTCGAGCTCTTGGAGGATCACATAAATATAGCGCCAAACGGAATAATGTACGCGAAGCCAGAAATTCGGAAATCGCTCCTGGCGAAGATGCTGGGTGAAATTCTCGAGACTCGAGTCATGGTCAAGAGTGGCATGAAAGTTGATAAGGATGACAAGGCACTTCAACGCCTACTCAACAACAGACAACTAGCGCTCAAACTCATCGCTAATGTCACTTATGGCTACACGTCTGCCTCTTTCTCGGGACGAATGCCATGCTCAGAAATTGCAGACAGCATCGTTCAAACTGGTCGCGAGACGCTCGAGAAAGCTATTGCGCTGATTCATTCTGTCAAACGATGGGGAGCTGAGGTAGTGTATGGAGATACTGACAGCTTATTCGTTTATCTCAAGGGTCGAACCAAGGACCAGGCCTTTGACATAGGCGAAGAGATCGCGAAAACTGTCACAAACATGAATCCTCGGCCAGTGAAGCTGAAATTTGAGAAAGTTTATCTCCCCTGTGTCCTTCTTGCAAAGAAGCGATACGTGGGATTCAAATACGAAAGTCGTAACCAAACTGAGCCGGACTTCGACGCAAAAGGCATCGAAACTGTTCGTCGTGATGGCACCCCGGCCGAGCAGAAAATTGAGGAGAAGGCTTTGAAAATTCTGTTTCGAACTTCTGATTTGAGTCAGGTCAAAGAATATTTCCAGCAGCAGTGCGAGAAGATCATGAAAGGGTCCGTTTCCGTTCAGGACTTTTGCTTTGCGCGCGAAGTCAAGCTAGGAACGTACAGCGATAAAGGTCCACCTCCGCCTGGAGCCCTCATCAGTACGAAGCGCATGCTCGAAGATGCTCGAGCAGAGCCCCAGTATGGCGAGCGCGTTCCTTATGTTGTCATCACTGGGGCCCCTGGGGCCCGTTTGATTGACAGGTGTGTAGCACCCGAGGAACTCTTAGAGAATGACCATAGTGAACTCGATGCAGAGTACTATATCTCCAAGAATCTCATCCCTCCACTTGAGCGGATCTTCAACCTTGTCGGGGCTAATGTTCGAGGTTGGTACGATGAAATGCCAAAAGTACAGCGTATTCGTCGGATTGATGCAAATCTACAATTCCAGGGACAGTCGAAAGAGCTGGCCATCAGCAGAAAGACCTTAGAATCATACATGAAGTCTTCTTCATGCCTAGTGTGCAAAGAGAAGCTCGAATTGGAAGGTCCGATCTGTTCAAACTGTTTGGCTGACAAGCCGATGTCTCTGCTCACCTTGCAGAAGAAACTCAACGACGAAGAGAGGATGTTCATAGGCTTGCAGAAGGTCTGTCAGAGCTGCTCAGGAATGTCGCCTCTGGAGGATGTAAGATGTGATAGTAAGGACTGCCCTGTTTTCTACACAAGGACAAGACAGAAAGCACGGTTGAATACGGAGAAGGCTATTGTCGAGCCCGTGATGAAGGAGTTGTCGGGTCTTATTGTAGATATGCATGATCTGGACTGGTAGGTAAGGATTGGCGATGGCGTTGGATAAGGTTAATTGCATAGCGACGGCGCATGAACAAGGCATCTCTCACTTGAGATGATTAGGACTGGCGTTAGCTGTTGGACAGCAAGGAGATTAAGGGTACCAGTGATAGAATCATAATGAACGAAAGACTGCTCACCCTGGCTTCGAGCTCCTTTTGCCACTGCTAGAGAAATATATTCTTCCTAAATTCTTCAAGGACTCACAGCACTTGTTGAAAAGACACCGAATGACGACGCGCGAGTAGCCCCCGAAATCCATGAATTCCTCCTCGTGCCTCTCTCAATGCCTGCCGCCCGCTGAACAAGGCTTCGACGCCAAGAATTTGCGAGGTTGACCGCAATGTCGGGGAACCGTTGAGAGACTGGTTTGTGCGACTAGTTTATGCAATATATGGTTCATCGTGCCAAATTGTCCTCTCACAATCGATTTTATGATGCAGACTATTGGGCCTCTCAAAGGCCAAGATGTCGCAACGTGTGTGGTGCAGATAGGCGAGTCAAAAGTTGGTTTCAGCCACATTAACGAAGCACCAGCCACACTTCCTACAATGCAATACTGGACCGCCACTTGCCATCAGCCTTGACAGCCTTGGAAGCTTCCCTCACCCTCTCAAGCTCAAGCTGGCCTTAACCGGATTTCTTGCGCTACGTGCAGATACCTGCACCGCAGTGCTCCATCTTCGTGCCCCAATGTCACAATGGGCGGGTTGCTAGGTTTCCTCTTCATCTATGTTCTTGGTGGCTTAACGTTCATTCCGCTGCTCATAGCAGCTGTTCTTATGCACGCTTACCTTACATTTCCAATCCACGATGATACAGCTTATCGGGATCATAAAGTCGAGTCCATCATACAGCCTGGAGACGATGTCGATGCTATCAAGCGCGTACAGCAGACTTTGGGAGAGAAATATCAGCCACGAGATGGCCACGAATCTGAGGTGTTTGCTGGCTGGTTCGCAGTCAGTCGAGAATATACTGCTGGTGGCTTGAATGGAAAGCCACCAGAGAGAGTTACGCCCATAGGTTCCACGACTGTCTCTGCCCCAAGTCCTAGTGTATACCAGAGCATGTACCGGAGCATCTTCGAGAGAAAGCCATCCAACAGCCCAATCGAGAACAAAAGTAATGGCAAGCCGCCGAAGAGGGGCAATAATGTATTCTACGTCGTTCTCAGGTAAGCTCTTAACGTGCGTCTTTCTTGGAGAACAGTCGCTAAAGCTCTGTAGACATGGACACTTGATGCTTTTTGACGATGATGAGCAAATCGAAGTCCGACATGTCGTCAGCCTGGCGCATCACAAGGTTTCCATATATTCGGGAGGAGACGAAACGCCTGAAGGAGAGCTATTCATAAAGAGGAATTCCATCTGCCTCTCGAGAAGGACGGATGCCGGGGAATTAACACCAGACGGCAAAGCATCGAAACCATTCTTCTTCTTCTCGGAGAGCTGTTCAGAGAAGGAGGATTTCTACTTTGCCTTACTGCGAAACCAGGAAAGGAAACTCGAGGCTGCGTACAACCCTCCTGTGCCGCTGCACTACGATGTGAAGGACATTATAACATTGGTTCAAAAGCTACATTCATCGGAGGAGCAGCTGCAGACAAGGTGGATGAATGCTGTGATAGGGCGGATATTCCTCGCATTGTACAAAACATCGGAAGTCGAGGATTTCATAAGAGCCAAGATTACGAAGAAGATCTCGAGAGTAAAGACGCCTTCTTTCCTGTCCAAGATTTCGTTAAGGAATGTTGATATGGGAGAAGCCGCTCCAGTCTTCACCAATCCGAGGCTCAAAGACTTGACAGTGGATGGAGAATTGGTCGTAGAGGCGGACATGCGATACTCGGGGAATTTCCGACTCGAGGTCGCAACAACAGCTCGTATAGAGCTTGGCTCACGATTCAAAGCCAGGGAGGTCAATCTTCTCCTAGCCGTGGTCTTGAAGAGGATTGAAGGCCACGTTATGATTCGCATCAAGCCGCCGCCGTCCAATCGGATCTGGTTCACTTTCTCGGCCATGCCAAAAATTGATATGACTATCGAACCAATCATTAGTGCAAGGCAGATCACTTATACTCTGATTCTACGCCAAATTGAAAATCGGATCAAGGAGGTTGTGGCAGAGAGTCTTGTGTCTCCTAATTGGGATGATGTTCCGTTCTATAACACTGAGCATAAAGTATGGAGAGGAGGTACTTGGGCCGAGGGGACTTCGACACACCAACCTCTGGATCCAGAGACTGCAGCCGCCCAAGACGGTGATGTTGATGAAGTGGGCCATCTAGAGGCGGAAAATGACGAGGCAATCCTGGATCTGCCGCCAGTTGAAAAGAGCATAACGGCGCCGCTGATCGATCCAGCAATCCCCAGTACTGCTTATGCTCGCAAGGGGGCCAAATCTGCGATCAATCTCGCTCATTCGAAGTCCTCTGCGTCATCCACAAGCGTAGAGACCCGATCATCTGCGCCGGAAAAGCCAAGAGCGTTGAGGTCAGGCTCTTTCGCGAGTGCATCTTCTCCTATTGTCAGTACTGATGTCACACATGCGGACGCCTTCAAAAGCTCTACGCCACCAGAGCATAGTCATGCAATGGCTGCGATCTCAGCTCTATCCCAGACAGCCTCTCCTATCTCAACTCCCATCGGTTCACCTTCGGTTCCCTCAAGGATTGAGAAACTTGGTAGCCTGTCATCAATATCGTCAAGAGAGTCAGCAAATTCGGAGGGAGAGAAGGATATACAAGGCGAACTGACGCCACAAGCTTCGCTGAACTATACGGATATCTTTTTGAATTCAGACCCAAGTTCTTATCTACCGAGTCCAGCAAGCATGAGTAATGCCTCGCTCAAGCCCGAAGCCCCCTCGATCAGGTCTTTTGGGTCTCTTGGGCGTGATCCTCGTCGGGAAAACTCATCATCATCGTCTGGGAAATCTACGACTTCAGAGAACAAGCGTTTGTCTCTGGCAGCTGTTAGCAACGCAGCTGCGACAGCTAAAAAATGGGGATGGAACGCACTGCAGCGTCATGCAGAGCAGAAACCGGAAGGAGTGACAGAAGATGTGCCATCTCGGCCACTGGTAATGGGGCGTGGACAACCTCTTCCTCCCCCCGGCGTGCCGCTTCCCCGACCTTCTAAAACAAATCCTATTGCTGTTCCCAAACGAAAGCCAATAGCTCCTCCGTCCTTACCTGCAAGGCGCAAGGACTCGGCTGATTTAAATAGCTCAACAAGCCATTTGCCTCAACACATACCACCTCCTCTACCCAAGCGACGAAGCCGCGAGGAAGAGCTTGGCCAAGAGGAACCTGTAGATGATGGTTTGTTAGTGGTGGCAGCCCCTTCCGCTGATTCGGAACCTACAACTCCCATGAGCGAGCATACACCAAGTTATCTCCCACCTTGGGTCGACGACGTGGACGAGAATGAAGAAGAGATTGGTCCTACATCACGTCCAGTGCCTAAACCTAAGCCAGAGCCAATTCCTCCTCGCCTTCCAAAAAGACGGCCACCCCACCGCGTGATGTCTACCAGTCCCGAAGAGGATAGCCACAAGTTACCTTCGGTACGACCCCCTACATGATGTTCCTTAGCTTACCGCATCGCTCGCTAACCATATCAAGTGGATGGCTGCTCAAGAGGAAGAAGCACGAGCAAAGAGTGCATTCGTCGACGAGGATAGCGGGCTGTGATGGAACGTGCAAAACCACGGGATATGTATATGACTGCCACGAGATTAGGGGTTATTCGGTTTTGAATGGTAGGAAATAAGTATATAACGGTAACAGGCATTGGGCTGGCGCTGGCTTTGGCGGCATCACGGTGTTACAGGGTGTCGGGCAGCATACAACTCGTAGAGGCGTACTTTGGAAATTGTACGTACGAGACCAGATTATGTATAGAATAAATGAGGATTGGAGTGATTCAATGACTACCATATACCCTTTTGGGAGTCTTGTCTTCCTTTGGTGTTCATAATATATGACTCTGATGATAAAATTTCCGACTTCACTCACTACCCATTATCAATGAGCTTCATGAAACTTTTTACTTGTTTCCAGGCGGTACCATTCACGCAGGAGTAGCTGGATGCACTCGTGACATCGAAATCAATTGTTACCCCGACTGGCATGATCTCCTTCTCGCTTAACCAAAACTTTCCCTTCTTGGAGCATGGTTTCGCCCAGGCATTATTCTTGCAGCCTAACGCCCGCCACACACCCATTACGCAGCTTGCTCGCTAGTGTAAGAGACGAGGCCGACAAGACCAGGACGTCGAACCTCACAAGAACAGACCCACCCCTCTGCCACCTTTGTATCTACATTCCTTTCGCTTTTGATTTTTGCGCCTCTCTTTTCCCTGCATCTGCGGTGCGCATAGAACAGAATGGCTCTCTCATATGCGCCCGGCAGGCATATCGACCACACCAAGTGTGTTCTCAAGCTCTTCCCAAGCTCATGCCCGCCTCCTGTTGCTTTCCAGCTGCTAATTACCGCCTCCTAGGTCCGAAGCTGAACTCGCGATTAATATTCGAAAAGCGACGAGTATCGAAGAGACTGCCCCAAAGCGCAAGCATGTTCGGAGCTGTATTGTCTATACATGGGACCACAAGTCCTCGGGGGCCTTCTGGGCCGGAATGAAAGTGTGAGCAAACCCCCTCACCGGTGCATCTGTCATGAAAGCCGGCATCTCCATACAACCAGCTTGCCCGACTCCAAGACTCCGGCGAAGAGGCAGCGCCCTGATGCCCGGATGAGACCATAGCTGACATTGAGATGAACGATACAGACAACCCATTCTTGCCGATGAGGTCCAAACTTTCAAGGCTCTGATCACGGTCCATAAGGTGCTCCAAGAAGGACATCCATCGACTCTGCGAGAAGCAATGGCGAATCAGAACTGGATTGATAGTCTGAACAGGGGAATGGCTGGTGAAGGACTGCGGGGGTACGGACCATTGATCAAGGAATATGTGAATTTCTTATTGGCAAAACTATCCTTTCACGCCCAGCATCCAGACTTCAATGGCACCTTCGAATACGAGGAATACATTAGCTTGAAAGGAATTAATGATCCCAACGAAGGCTACGAGACCATTTCCGATTTGATGGCGTTGCAGGACAGGATAGAGCAGTTCCAGAAGTTAATCTTCTCCCATTTCCGCAGCGGGGGCAATAATGAATGCAGAATATCGGCGTTGGTGCCATTGGTACAGGAAAGCTATGGCATCTACAAGTTCATTACGAGCATGTTACGTGCTATGCATACAAGTAGGTCACTACTTTGGGTCTAGTAATGTTCCCTCTAACAGCTGACAGCAACTGGTGACGACGATGCCTTGGAACCCCTGAGAGGACGCTACGACGCTCAGCACTATCGTCTTGTGAAGTTCTACTACGAGTGCTCCAATCTCCGATACCTAACAAGCTTAATTACGGTCCCAAAACTCCCACAAGAACCACCAAACCTCCTCTCAGAAGATGATGCTGCTCCCCGTCTGCCAGAACGTCCGAAGCAAGAGATTGAGAGACAGATCACCCCTCCTCCAGCTCCGAAACCAGAAGAGCCAGATGATATCAGCGAATTCTGGAAGAATGAACAAGCTCGTCAGAACAGAGAATATGAGGAGCAACAGCGAGTACTAGAAGAGCGACAGGCGCAACAGCTTTATGCTCAGCAGCAAGCAGCCCTTCAAGCACAACGTGACTTTGAGGAGCAGCAGCGACAATTGGCTGAGCAACAGCGGAGGGAGCAAGAGGCTCTGTTGGCTCAGCAATTCCAGCAACAAACCCAGGGACGTATGGCACAGTTGGAGCAGGAAAACTTTGATGCGAGAGCACAGTATGCTCGGGATCAGTTGATGCTCCAGCAGTATGACCAGAAGATCAAAGCGCTGGAGGGTGAACTTGCTCAGCTACAGAATAGCTATGGTCAACAGATTGGCAGCAAGGACGATCAAATTCGAGCTCTTCAAGAACAAGTCAACACCTGGCGGACAAAATACGAAGCTCTAGCAAAATTGTACTCCCAACTGCGTCACGAGCATTTGGATCTCTTGCAAAAGTTCAAGAGTGTCCAGCTGAAGGCTGCCTCTGCTCAAGAAGCCATCGACAAACGAGAAAAGCTCGAGAGGGAGATCAAGACCAAAAACCTTGAGCTAGCCGACATGATACGAGAAAGAGACAGGGCTTTGCACGAGAAAGATCGTCTCACCGGTGGCAACCGAGAAGAAGTC
The DNA here is from genome assembly GCA_014904845.1 of Acephala macrosclerotiorum. NCBI lineage: Eukaryota > Fungi > Ascomycota > Leotiomycetes > Helotiales > Mollisiaceae > Acephala > Acephala macrosclerotiorum. The sequence continues at coordinate 29,283 of MU119441.1, forward strand.
GAGAAGCTCAAAAGAGAATTGAGAATGGCTCTCGATAGAGCTGACAGCCTGGAGAGAAGTAAAGGCAATGAGCTCTCCTCCATGCTTTCAAAATACAACCGCGAGATGGCAGATCTAGAGGAAGCTTTGCGGAAGAAATCGCGTGCCCTGGAGGATGTGCATGCAAAGTACAGCGAAGGTGGCTCGGATGCTGAGCGTTTGTTGAGAGAGAAGGAGGATGAACTCGAGGTCTACAAACAAAGTTTGGATGACACACTTATAAAGCTCAACGAACTGGAATTGTCGAAAGGTGCGACAGACCAGGCTTTGGACGGCGAGATTGACGCTATGCTGTTGTCAAATATTGGCAAGATCAACGACATTATCGATTCCGTCCTCCAGAGCGGTGTTCAGCGAGTTGATGATGCACTCTACGAGCTCGACTCCTCCATGCAAGCTGGTAATCAGAATGCTACTCCATCATATGTCCTCTCACAGATTGAGAAGGCTTCTTCCAGCGCAATGGAATTCGCAACTTCCTTCAACAACTTCATTGCGGACGGACCAAACAGTAGCCATGCGGAGATTATACGCACAATCAATGTCTTCGCCAGCTCAATTGCAGACGTCCTGAGCAATACCAAGGGTCTCACAAGACTGGCGACCGATGATAAGAAGGCAGATCAGCTCGTGAATGGTGCACGGCAGTCGGCGCTGTCAACTGTCAAGTTCTTTCGAGGTCTACAAAGCTTCAGACTTGATGGCATGGATCCTATGCAGAAGACGGATGTTGTTATCAATAGCAACAACGAGGTCTTGATGAATTTGCAAAAACTTAGCAAGCTTGCCGACTCCTTCGCTCCCAACAGTGGGAAGTTAGCTGCCAACAAGGGTGATCTGGGCGATCTTGTTGACAACGAGCTGAATAAGGCTGCTGATGCGATCAACGCTGCCGCTGAAAGGCTTGCCAAGCTCAAGTCAAAGCCCAAGGACGGCTACTCGACATACGAGCTCCGCATCCACGATTCCATCCTTGACGCTGCTATTGCTGTGACCAACGCCATTGCCAGATTGATCAAAGCAGCAACGGTGACTCAGCAAGAGATTGTTCAGGCTGGCAAGGGCACGTCGTCCAAGAGCAATTTCTACAAGAAGAACAATCGCTGGACCGAGGGTCTCATCTCTGCAGCTAAAGCCGTGGCATCTTCGACCAATACTCTGATTGAGACTGCAGATGGAGTACTTTCTGGCCGAAACAGTCCCGAACAGCTAATCGTGGCCTCAAATGACGTTGCCGCTTCGACGGCACAGCTCGTGGCCGCCAGTAGAGTCAAGGCTGGCTTCATGAGCAAGAGTCAAGAGTCATTGGAGCAAGCAAGCAAGGCTGTAGGTGCCGCATGCAGAGCGTTGGTCAGGCAGGTTCAGAGCATGATCAAGGACCGGGACTCCGAGGAAGATAAAGTTGACTACGCAAAACTGGGTGCCCATGAGTTCAAGGTCAGGGAGATGGAACAACAGGTCGGTCAAGCCCTTTCAAGAGTTGAATCTTCTAATATATTTGTACAGGTCGAGATTCTCCAGCTGGAGAACAATCTGGCAGCCGCGAGACAGAGATTGGGCGAGATGAGGAAGGTGTCGTATCAAGAGTAAATAGTGGAGGTCAGTAAGCTAGTTCGTGCAACATCACAAGATAGAGGGATTTTGGAGATTGAAGATCGCGACCTATCGCTTGTCTTCGCCGCAAATGTACGTGCAACTCAACGCACTTGAAACAGGAAAGCAACGCAATATTTTCATACTCTAAACGCCATTCCCATATAACATCTCCTTATCTCCCTTGCTCCAACTCCATCGCTATAATTCTTAATTAACCAAACAAAACCATCCATTGTGTGTGCTTGAAAATCGCTAGAGGAAGGAAATAATGTAAATTATTAATATAATTTAATCACTTGAAATAAAGAATGTACGTACCGAGAAAGAGGCCATATCCTTTATCGAGTTGTATAACCACCCCAGTACACCCAAAAGAAGAACATGGCGACGATAGCGACGATGCGGATAGTGAAGATGTAAAGAATGGGGCAATAGTAGTGGCGGCGATTGGCTTCGGCAAGTTGAATGCGAAGTTGGCCTTCGACGTCAAAGGCTTGAGGTGGCATGGTGTGAAGAAGGGTATCGATTTAAATACTTGTTTTGTTCACTACTTCGTATGGTGGAGGCTGATCAATTGAAGGGTCGAATTTGCGATGGGAGTTCAAGTGGGCGTCCTCGAGGTCCTCAAATGCACTCGAGCACAGACCGTTGCGCATGCCACCGTTCCTCATTGGGCGTGGTTCTGAAGCGTTGTTCTTCCGATGATCTGATAACATTATGACTGAGGATTCAGCAAGCCACCAAGTGCTTTGCTTTAATGAGGCCGTTGTGATCACAACTGTTACTATTTTAGAATGAAGACAATGAGAGCTACGCGATTTGATAACTATCCAGAACACTTGGTCAAAGCGTTTTATTAATTACAGCGTAACTGTATTAGGGTTCGGGCATCCTATGTCGGCCGCTAGTTCCCACCTTTGAGGATATGCCGAAATTCAAACAAACCTCGTTCCGGTTTGTCAACGAAGTGAGATGGCAGCAATTTATGTTTCCAATGTCACAGAATGTGACATTGTGACATTAGGACAACATATACTATCACAATCTTCAATAATAAACCCATCACAACTCATCCAATTCACTTCCTCGTCAACCCCCATTCCTTCGTACCTGTTCGAAATCCGACATTCATGATCATGGAAACTCCTTATCACAGCTTCACACAAGCGTAGTAATATTGCCCTGCAAGCCTACGGAAGCTTGGCACCTTCACCAGCTTGACCCCACTCTGCTCCCGATGCGAGAAAGAGCTCAAAATCAGCGCTGCCCTCTGCCGGATGGTAAACTTCGGACATGCTACCAGTCCATTGGAGAGGTGAGATGTCGACTTTTTGGTCTCGAGATATCAAGGAGGATCCAGTCACCAAGTTCGGCTTGGTTATTGGGGCGGCAGGGCAAGTAGTGACCAGCTTCGCCGACACCGATGCAGGTTGAGAGAGTGTTGGCCCAGAAACAAATAGGCCTTGTCCAGACATCGATGCTTTCAGCAAACCACGATTGCCGTTCTCCACATGGCCTTTTCTCAGGTGCGTGATAGATATTCTAGAGACATAACCCAGGCTTGCACAGAACTCGACTATGTCGTCAACAGTCATCGTGGAGTAAAGAATGCTACGCCCGAATGTTGCAAATACCGGTTCCACTGTCTGTTGCCACGTAAGGGCGCCATCTGTCGAGACTTGGCAGGTCCAATTGAGCTGATTCAAATACCTCTCGTCATCCACAATTCCAATCTTAGGACAAACGATGGAGAGAAATTTATCTAGTGGTGCATTATGTTTCCCGACTTCATCTCGGATTTTACTGTAAGCCGCAGCGATGACAGCCCATTTTGCTTTGAACGGATCACGTTGCCACAGAACCGTGAGGTATCGGGAGGCTTCTTTTTGTTGCAAATTCGGGAACATTCGTTTGTAGTAAACTGCTATTCAGTTAGTACAAGTATGGTCGCGATTATTATACTCACCCCTAAAAGCCATCCAAGAATTCAAGGCCTTTTTAGCAGCTCTGTGTTGTCCATGTGTGTTTGGATTATGGTAATTGATGTGCCCCTTAGGCATTGAAGGTGTAAAGGAAGGCATCATGGTGAGAGAACTTTCACAAGATTCAAAAGAGCAGTGAGATTGCAGCGAAAGTGTTTAACTTAGCAGAAAGCTACTCCAGTTTCTACACAATTGGGGTGAGACTTCTTTGTGGGTAAAGATTCGAAAAAGTGACAGGTGATACGCCCCAAACTTGATTCACAAAGAAGAAAGAGCAACCCCCAAACAACTCTAGTACCATTCCGGAACCGGCGCACCAGATGTTCGTGGCATTGGAATGCGGATGTTTGATCGAAAGATTGGAACCTCCAGCCATGTGCAGGGCACTAACTTGACAAGCATTTCCAGTGTTAGCGAATGTTCTCTCATAAGCTAATGGGATCGTTGAAAATGTGTACTGTATCTGCTTCTTTCTCTCTCATGCACTGACTGAAATTTCACCTAGTCTCGGGGGTTTTCTGCACGGTTCGCAATCCGGCGCTTGGCAGTCTGAAACTTTATTTCCACGACTTCCTCCACTCTGGCCTGCTTTCAGAACGTTCTGCAACTAGTAGTTAATGTCCTACAGTTACTCCATGTTATTGATACATATCATCGTGTGAGGCAGTGGGGCGATATTTTTCCAGCAGAAACTCAAAATTGTTGCACGCGGCTGAACTTAACCTGTACTCAAATCAGCAGGTATTCATTCGCGTTTCCCTGTATGTTCTTGCAATAGGCAATGCAATCACCGGCATACTGGTACGATGATTTTCTTTAGATGGAATGCATTCAATCGTTGGCTTTGGTTGTTCTGTCTCTGGATTGCTTTGCTAGTAAACAGACATGTCGTTTGAAATGCAGTCGCCCCATCGATGCCCGTCTTGAATCTCGCACTGGCGTCTTTCTGACAATATGGCAGGGAAACAAATATTTATAAACCGTTATGGTGTATCAGAGCGACTTTCTAACATCGGAATAGCTTATTTGATGGGTTGGATCCATCCGAAGTCTGAACTTCGCACGCTCCTGATCCGCTCTCCTGCCCGAGGTACTGTTGTGCCTACACCCAGAGACTTCGATCACATGGCCGATTCCCATCACAGTACAAGCATCCTCAAAATTAGCACATCGGTACTTGTTCCTCGGTGCTACTCTCGTCTTCAAATGTCAGCGGATCACAATATGACGGCCTCGACACCTGTAGGAGTCTGCTCCATCTCATCAAGACCCTCGGTGGCATAAGCTTTACTCCGTATAGGAGTAGCTCGGAAAGGTATTTGGATGCCTCTATATAAGGTGAATTCAGCGCAATCTACTGCTAATTTACCCCGACCGATTGCAACGCTGCACTGGCCTTGCAAAGGATGCCCTACAACTAAACCTAACTGCGGGCAAGTGCTGTATAGAAACACTTGTAGTCTGTTAAACGCTTGTTCGTTGGGACCATGGAATTTGGAGACAGTCCTTGAAGTAATGGAAACGTGATTCAATGTTTGTGTAAGAAGTAATGCACCTGCTGGATGGCCATATCCCTTATGATAGATGTATTTGCACTTTCATGTGAGATCTTACAACTCTGCAACATATGAGAGTAGTGCTTTACAACTTGTATGGCGAGCATGAACCGACTTGAAATTGTTTTGCTATTCAATTTCCCACATTAGCCGAGAGAGACGAGGTTTGAGAACTTCCGGCTGTCACTTGAAGCAATCTGAGATTGTGCAATTCACTTTCAATCTCGGCCGCCTCGCTTGAAAATTTTGGCGCTACCTCCCACAGTATAAAACCCTCTCCTCAAGCAAATTTATTTCCTGAGATCAACGTGGAACAACAACTCTCAATCGCAATAACTTCAATTGCAACAACATCAATCGCAACATCATAATCGCTGCTTCGAAAGCACTTTCCCAGCGCAAGAATTCACTTGTCAATTACCTCTCCCCCCTTCAATCACCTTTCGCTCCCATATCAAATTCCACCCCCCGCAAAACAATCACCATGTCTACAGTCAACCACGTTGCACCAAACACGTTGCAAAACGTTCCTGGTGCCACTCATGCCTGGAACCACCGCAACCAAGTCATGTTCACCGCCCTCGGCCTGCGAGGCGAACTGATCAAGAACCTACTCAAGCAACAGGTTCTTGGTGCCAAGGTCAAGTGCTATATCGATGCCGAGAAGGTTCAGGCCCTCGGTGGACGTGGAGCCATGTTCCTTGAGGCACTCAATATGCGCGTCGAGTAAGTAATCCAACAATCAATTCTCGAGTTCTTCTAACATGATACCCAGGATTATCTCTGGCAAGCGTACCTATACTCACTTCATCCTCGCCAACGATCCCAACACTGGGTACCATATGGGTGCGCGCTACCGCATTGGTCCCATGGAAGATGAGGAGGATCTGAAGGAGACTTGCGGACATCTTGTCATGGGTCGTGAGCGTGATAGCATGGTTACCAATCCCCAAGTTGCTGCCATCTACCTCCGCGACAATGGAGTCCCGCCACAATTTGCAACCAGGCCAAGCCCTCCCCCAGCTGCAGCCGCTCGCCGTACCTACCCAGTCTTCCCTTATGTCAACAAGAAGGGCAAGCTCATCACGAAGACTGGCAAGCCTCGTAACGGTTGGATCATCTACCGAGCCGGCCGTCATGATGCGGTCAAGCATACCTACCCCCACCTCACCACTGCTGAGCTGTGTAAGTTATCATATGAATATCCTTTGAGCACGAGACTGATAAAAAATAGCAAGTATCATTCAGGATGAGTGGAATAATATGGACTTCGCTATCAAGGGCCTCTACGCCGACCTGGCCAATTCAGAGAAGCTTTCCCACTTCGCTGCCTACCCTGGATACGAGGTCAAGCCCCGAAAGTCCTCCGAAATCCAGAGACGCCGCACTGCTGTCAAGCCTGCAGCTGTCCGTGCCACAGCCGATGCTGATGTTGACATCATGAGTGATGAGGAGCTCGAGTCGATTGATTAAGGTGGAACAAATGCAGTCTAGAACTACTTCATGCTAGCCTTCCGGTCAATCGTCGATACATACACCGCACTCCTGCCATGGATATGGGATAACCTCAAAATCGCCTCTTCCGAAGTTTTCGACACCGTCATCGCAAGATCTCCTCTGTTGCAATGGCACTTCTCAACAACCTCGCAAGCTTCGTTCACAAGGCAATCTATCACCGAACCCATCCTTCAAATGTACACTCGTCTCCAACAGCAACTTCACCCACGGTCCTTAACCTATCTGCTACTTCCCATTCGACACGTCCATTCGCAAACTCGCAGCCCCTTCACAATCACACAACACGGCAGCGATGGTGGAGTGAAGAAAATCTTGATCTCGTTTCTCAGGGTTTCATTCTCTATTGGAATCGTCTCCACCATGTCGTAGCATCGCAGTGGTTTACACAACATGCGATGGATGGGGATGGGAGCCAAAAGAATGTTCTTTCACTCATTTGGCATTTTTGGCATTGCCCGGTACATGTTCTTCACTCCAACCCATCTCCTCTGTGGACAACCTCACTGTTCGCAACATAATCATTGTCCCTTGTGGCGGCAATTAGAGCGAGTCGGAGCTGAACTTGATCGCGGTTGGTTTGTATTCATATGGTGTGTTTCAAAATTCAAAGCTGCTTTGTTTTGTCTTTTGGGCGTAGCAAAAAAAAAAAAAAAAAAAAAATTCGTGGGAGGATCACATCGGGCTTGCCTTACTCAGATAGCACGTAGATAGATAAATGTGAAACTCTCATACCAAAGTTCTTTCCAATTGCATCTCGTGGGTGACTTCATACCAAGATCAGGGGGGATGACACGTCGTTCATGGCAACCGGGAGCGCCCGTTATTTGGCAGCGCTGGTGAGTGGTGTAACCTGGGTTGGGGGCGAAAATTTCGAAGGGACCTCACCGCCTTGTCAAAGCGGCAGTAAAAATTTGTTAAAGCGTCAATGATAAATTTTCTGCCCGTAGGGATAATTTACAGGGGTTTTGGGACATGGATCAGGGTCTCTGTGCTAAGCGATATTGACCAGGGTCTTTAACCAACAGGAAGCTGCAGCCCAGCACAATGTGGGGCGTTCGCCTGCACTGTTGCAAGCAGTATCAACAGTGATGCATGCATTCGTTCCGCGAAACCATTTTCCAAGACTTCCACCGATCAGAATTACTTGAAACAGAGGATATTGAAAGTATGTATGGCCTTATGTCTCGTCCCGGCAGGAGGAAGGGAGAGTTGTGACTGATCAGATTCTACAGGTCGTTTCGAGATTACTGCTGCATGTTGCTGGCTGCTGCCCAATTCCTCGTGTGAGATGTGATACTCCTTCCTCCTTGCCGATGTCTCAGATACAATACTTCTTTCAGCTCATTCGCCTCAAAAGCTCTCACCTGCTGATCAGCTCCTAACAAGGTCGCTTGCACGCATCCTCTTCATTCGTATCAGCAGTTGTGGCTGATTGTCGACCCGAATTGCAGCTATTTCGCGTCAATGCACAAGAAGCATCGTCAAGAAGTAAGAACATCACAGGGTACAATACGAGGACTGGGGAGCCGAGAAATTGTGGCGGCTAGAGAATGGTCTCGGTCTTCTGCCTACTAGCATCGTGACCTGGGGTAGAGTTGTGTTGGGAAGCACTTCAAGCACTCCGCATCAATCGAGGGAGCTGACGGGGGTCGGATGGAAAGACGAAGATACGGAGAGGTACTATAGGAAGGTGGATTAGGAGAGGTAGGCAGGCGGAGAGGCGAAGAGTGAGAGAGGTAAGGAGAGAAACAGAGGTGATAAGAGGGGTAGAGGGCCAAGCGTTCTGCAAAATCAAATCCATTGTTCCTGGTATACTACTAGCAATCATACGTTTATATCCTACCATCCTTGTACCTTTCCATGATCTTCCTTTCGTATTTAGCTATATTCACTTCGAATGATATTTCTGTGACAGTCCCGAAATATGATGCTTCGTTTGGGCCAGGTGATGCTGCAAGCTGCAACCCTCTCGGTTCTGCGAGCCTGGTTAGTACTGTAAATCAAGTTTTCGAATGGAGATCTCACCTTCTTGACCGAGTCAACGGTGTTCAGCAGAAGCTTGAAGTTCGTTCCTGTTACTAGACCACGTCCTGCCCTCAATCGCCTGCCCAGTCACTACTCCATATGAAAGTACCACAGCGCCACTGACTGTTCTTCTCCTTCTGTCCAGAGGGTCCAATGGGTCTAGGACACATGTAGAATGATCTACCACAGTTGACACCTGGTTTCTTCGTGACCAGACTGATGCACGGCTCGTTATGCTCGCAACGAGGAACAACTCGCTTCCCTAGTAGCTTTGACCAGCTTTCCTTCGAAACTATGGGGTCAACAACGCTCTTCTCATCATCGATATTGAAAGGCCTCTTCAGCGAAATATCCTCAGAGGCTTCAGAGAAGGACTCTGCAGCAGACGGCACTGGACTAGGAGCCGTAGGTTCTGTGTCCCTGCTAGAAGCAGCAACCTCGTCATCAGTTGTCCCATCAACCTGCGGCAGCTTTGGCTTGAAGAATCCTTCCAGACTACTCTGACCCTTTCCAAGTTGCCTTTTCACCGAATTTGTTTTAGAGCCTGAGACCTTCCCCTTTTTCTGTGACTGTGTGGCCGACGACGATCGCTCGAGAGGACGCTTCAGGCCTTTCTGAGGGCTTTCTGATGGTGCCCGGGGTTTCATAGCAGCCTGCTGACCATTGTTTCCAGAACGTGTAACTTGTGATTCGTCTCTTGCTTCATTGGGTGCCGTAGAGAAGCTCTGGCGTCCATTCGCGGTTGAGCATTCCTCCGTCGACGTGTCTTGACTATCACTACGGGATTCTTGGATAGTAGAGGTCGAGAATGAAGCCTCTCCCTTCAGCAAAGAAGGCTTCTTACTGAACATATCTCTGATGCTTCGACGGCGATCAAATTCCGGGATAAGCCTCGCAGATGTAGGCAGAAGATCTTTAGTAGACCATTGTCGTTGCTGGACACCCTCCTTGAACATTCCATCACTCATGATATCCTTGATGTAAAGCTGCTTTCCTTCAAACTCGACCTTATCTTTTAGCACGGCGTAGACAGGACAATGATCAGAACCCATGAGGCCCTCTTGAATGTTGGACTCGCAGAACCAATCCTTCCATTCTTCGCTACAAAGCACGTAGTCGATTCGAGAGCCAAAGTTTCCAGGTCGAGCATTGATTTTCTGTTCCCAACAGGTGAACATGCCTTTACGATCTGGATGAAATGCCCGACAAATGTCCCACATGACTGGCTTCTCTCTGCCTTCGTCTTTTCCCCCGATGACCTTTCCACCAACCAAGAGCTGATTCAGCATTCTTCTCGCTGGCGTCGAGATGTACTGTTCGATCGTGATAGCCTGCTTCTTTAACTGTTCGGCTGCATTTGCAGTGTCAATCTCTTCCCTAATTATATTGAGATCGCCGGTCAAGAAGACTCTCTTCCCAGCCGCCACAAGATTTCGTACTCTGGCATCAAGGGCATTCAAGAAGCCAATGCGGAACTCATCTCTGGTCTCATCGCGATTTGCGGGACAGTATGTACCAATAAGGACGAATGCTGGGAACTCAAGAATAACGCAGCGACCTTCGGAGTCGAGTGTAGCGGCATCTAGAGGGCAATCTGACAGTTGCCTAAGACTCGGGTATCCTCCAATCTGCTGATCCTTCGGGAGGTCGAAGAAGCTTGTAGTAGAGTTCGGAGGGGTCAGAATGCCTGTGATACCTTCCTCTGCACGAATGGGAGCGCAGACCGAATTGCGGGTATAGATGGCCACGCCAGAGTATCCTGCAGTTTTCCAAGTCAGCCTTTCATGTTCTCCCCACACATTCAAAAGCGTCATATCCAACCTTTCTTGTGCTTGGGAAGATTGAAGAAGACATCCCAACCAGGAACCAGAACCATGTCATCTCGCAGGTCTTTTCGTTGGATCTTCGCTTCCTGCATAACCACAATATCCGCCTCGAGGATGTCGAACATCGCCTATAAAGCCATGATCAGTACAAAATCCCAATGGCCATGGGTATGACGTACTGCAAAGGTCCTCTCTTGCCGCCATGGTTGGTACCCGAATGGATTCCTAGGTTCGACTTAATACTCCAATCCTGCCGGGGAAGCGCGATGCAGTGATTCTCACCTGATTCCGTTCACTGTAGAAATGTATTAGCCTCCTTGCTTGCTCTGCATTGCTTTAGATGTTATTATACTTGCCATTCCAGGTAGTGATTCGAAGTCCCCGCCTCTTCTCCATCTTCATGTGTTCGCTGCTCGATGATTGCGGCCCTGACAACAAGTCATTTCCTTCATAAAGACTTCCCGGAGGTCAAGAACAGTGGCTCAGGGCCTCCAGCACCTCCTAACACGTCGTCGCATCACTTTCGCGTCGAGGCAAGTCACGAAACACACGCCTGCCCAGGTGAGGTCATCAGATTCACGTGACAGTGTACGCGCCCAGCCGCGGAAGTTGCCGTCGCTTGCGTCGAAGCTTCTCAATGTCCGAGAACGTACGACTTTCGACTTCCAGACTCCTACAACCAATTGATCACGAAATCAGACACGATGTTCCCTCAACGAACAATGCTACGATTCTCTCAGCGCTTTGCTTCTCAGCTGCGCTCGCCAGCTGTCCGCCAGCCCTTCCAACGACGCTTTGCAAGCACCGAGAGCTCGGCATTCCACGGTGCGGAGGACAATGCTTTCAACCGTGAGAGAAAGGCCGTCAAGGACCACGCTGCGGCTACAAGTGGTGCGTATCTTTTGGGTGCATGAGGGATGCAGGTTACTGACTTGAGGCTTGCAGATTTGTGGCGCAAGTTGTCAATCTAGTAAGAAGCTGCGGAGTGCTTGAGCGATAGTGGACTGACACTGATGGATCACAGCGTCACGATTCCTGCCCTTCTAATTGCTGGTGCCAATGCCTACGTACTGTGGAATGAGCATTGGGCTCACTGGGAGCATATGGAGCCATTGGAGGAGAGGCCCGAGTACCCATACCAGAACCTCCGAACCAAGAACTTCTTCTGGGGTGACGGTGACAAGGTAAGTCTGCTTTGTACGAACTTGAAGCTCAATATGTGCTAATTGCTCGTATGCAGACTCTGTTGTAAGTCTACTCCTGAGACTAACAGGCGTTGGATTGCGAGTACATAAGAGCAATGAAGATGCTCCGGCAGAACTCTTGGATACGTGCTGACACCGTATAGCTGGAACGACAAGGTCAACTACCACAAGAAGGACGAGTAAGGGCCATATGGCGGGATGTGAAGGGACAGTGTTGTGAGGTCAATCGGGGAGAGGTGCGGGGTAGTGGTGGTTCCGAATAGACAGTGTACATTTCTCCTTGAGTTTGAGCAATTCCAGAGTCAGATCAGAAGACTTGTCCTGACCACAGCTGAATTTTAATTGAGGTGATATTATATCAATGGAATGCGGAAATGATGGAGAGACACATACGCCGCGAGTTTTCCCTTCACTCTGGGAGCCCAACAGGAGTGATGCTGAAGTGGACTTCTTAGATGTACCTTCCCGAAGAACCTTCCTTTACAGCGGTAAAGCAAAGAATACCTATTCACAGACGGCAGAAAAATACGCTTAGGTGGCTCAAGTTATATGAGTGGAGCACATGAAACGGACAATTAAGCAGGAGAAGTCCGGCAAGCTGGAACAGCACTCACCGAAGCACGACTCGGTTTCCTTTAGTCGGATGCAACTCGCTCGGTTTGAAAAAGGTGATACCAAGAAAGCAGAAAGTTTGGTCATGGTAGAGTTTCTATGACAGCAAATGTCATAATATCATTCGCATCTCGGGTATCATTGCTAAACTTGTGCCAAAGCAGCCTCCTTCTTCAAATCCATATACGCCCCAGCATAGTCATTGGCCAAAACGTTCTCGCCAACAACTTTCATAATAGTAGCCTTCTTCGCCATCATCTCGCACTGTCCCTTGACATCTTCAATCGAAGAATATTCGCTGAAAGCCCTGTCAATATACTCTAGGCACTTAGTTAAATTCTCCTTCCTCTTAATGCTCCCTGCTTCTGCCTGGCCAGCCATTCCCATGAAGGCATCCACAAGGAATGAATATAACTGTGCATTGAGTGAGAAGTTCTCATATTCAAGGGCACGTGGAATGATGGCAATTAGTATTTGGGCCGAAGCCTGGAACTCTGATAATGAAGTCAAGATATTGGCGATGGATCCCATTGCTGCCCAGAGAGAGGGTATCAGCCTTGCTCGCCAGGCGATGCTCGCAGCTCTTACAGCCACGGAGAACCCCTTCTGTGGACGTCCGCATTTACCCTGAAGGAGTGCTTTCATGGTAAGCAGCTTGACCTGCAGATTGAGGTCATCACCATCTTCCTTCATTCGTATTGCCATCTGCTCTATCTTTACCAATGCAGCGCCGTAATCTGTCCGCCGGATGAGGTACTCGATATGAAGAATATTTATCTCGAAAGCCAGGTCGGAGTCGATATCTGTACCGGTGAATTGGAGTAGCTGGGAAAGCAATTGGTCTGCGCCATCAAGCTGGTTTCTTCGCAGATCTCGTTTGAGACGAATGACTGCCCTATATCTCAACCAGTACTGGTTTGCTTTCCAAGATCGCAACGAGTTCTCATCCAGACCATCAAGCTTCTCCATAGCCTCATCGTACCGGCCTTTCTCCGTCAGCAGGTGAGCGAGCCGACATGTGAATCTCAGTGTGTCGTCAAACAAGGTATAACGAGCGTGGCAGCTCAGGAATATCTGACAGTATTGCCTCGAGAGATGTGAGATCCCCAAGCGGGCCCACATTGAAGAGTACATTGCCAATTGTGGACCCATCATGGTCTTCATATTCTTGTCCACGATGAGTTGAGAGCTTTTCAGCATATTCTCAAATGCTGTAGCAACGCTTTCACCATTTGACATACCCAACTTCGCCTCACTCAGGAGCGATGAACCCCACAATGTCCACATTCCTGTTTCTTTAGCCTTGATACGAAGGTAGGCTAGTCCTTCTCGCTCCACACCAAGCATATTCGAAGAATCAGTGCCCTTGATGGTGTCGGGGTGTGCTTTTCCGAAGTGGTACAACCAATTTAGGGCAAAATTGAGACAGGCCATGTCTTTATTCTCGCGAGCAGTGGAGACCGTCTCCAACATAGCTGCCACAGCTTCGTCGAAGCAGCCAAAGTCTGCCTGAAGAACAGCGAGGTTCATGAGGGCATATTGGTAGAAGAGGCGGTCTCTATTCTGCATGGTGTAGTCAAAATAGCGATGTAGATTATCGAAGGACGTCGGATAGTCTCCAGCTCGCCATGCGTCGAGGAAGCTTCAAATGCATTAGCAGTGGTTCTGATTTGTAGCGCTAGAATTTACTTCAGATAATGGGACAGGCTTGGTATCATGACAATATCCCCAAGAATGCTTTGGAACTTATCTCTAAGCTCGGGCGGTACTCTATTCCCGAGTTCTATACTTATCAGCTCCGGGTGACGTGGTGAAGGATACTCTGCACTTACTCTGCATCTGTTCAACCTGGAATTCTAACAGCTTCTCCACGTCATCCGTGCTAACGCTGCCTGTCAGCTCGTCTTCTAGGCTCAGCCCGCCGTATGCCACAAGTTCTAGCAGTTCGGTTGCATCAGTTCCCCATTCTTCCTCCCCGTCTTCAAGCGCTCGGTCACCAGCCCATCTGCCAAGTCCTCCATTTCTTCTTGTCCAGTATGTCCTTGAGCCTTCTCGCCACCTTGTAAATGCTGTCCACAGGGCGAGTGCATCGCTGAATCTCAACCGCTCAAATTCAACTTTAGATCTGCGTACGAAGCTGCCAAAGGGGGAGGTGCGAGACAGGACAATCCTATCCTCCGAAGGAGGGCGTATTCCTAACTCGCCATCCTTCTTCATCTCATCGTGTGTTTTGGCCAAGAGATTTGTTCGGTTCGCAAAGAAAGCGTGTATAGCGTCCAGGTTATCGATTTCCCATAGCTTCTTGAGGAAATGGTCCCATAAAGAACGGCCTGGCAAGCCAGAAGCTGCAGGATGAGTGGCGAGGAGGGCTTCGAAAGATTTGAGGTCTAAGATGAAGGGTAGGACCTGCGATGATGCCGGCTCTTTCGATTGAGACCTAGCAGTGGCTGGTATGAGTTGCCTGAGGGTGAAAGAGAGAATAGGAAGTGTAGAAGAGGTTGGCACAACTGCTTCTGTGTAAAGTTCGATCAGCACCAGGAGGCCGATTTTGGAAGGCGTCAAAAAGCGAGTCATGATGGTATTCGTGAGGCTTTGCAATGAATAGTATTGGCATTATGTAGGACTTCATCCCATGGCAGTGGCATCTTCAATGGTTCAATCGTAGGGTCATTTGGATGCAGACGCGTTCGGGAAGTCGCGATTCCTTCCCGCTCCGAGGTTCTTCCGAACATGATTCGGAAAGTCTTGTCACGATCAACTGATACCGTGCTAATTTTTCATGGTACGTTACTCCTTTTCCATTCACTGCATTGTCTGGTTTCACCTTAATATAGACAATTGTTCGTCCCACTCATTTTGTCAAGTGACAAGTTTTCAGTAAATTTTTTCGCGTTGAATATAAATATTTACTACCTTTCAAACCACTTGACGTGCATTGACGGAGTACTTAATTATTCCAAATCTCCACCTCTCTTTTAATTACCAGGCTAGTTTCCTGTAAAACCGATGGGAAAATCCCAGCGCACATATCCATTTCAAATTATGCTTCGATTGTCCCTTTTCTCTAGGGTGCAATTGCTGAACAACAGCATCAGTACTTACTATACTTCATCAACCCCCAAAACTCATGGCACACCTCAACTGCACTATTCTCTTATAGAGGCAACCAGACCCTGTTATTTTCTATACTTGAGTGGCACGATCTCATTCTTGAGAGTCGGGGCAAGATTGGGTTGGCTATATTTCCTAAAATTGCCTCGGGCCTAGATTATACTTGTTTAGAAGGCGTCATTTGGGAATTCAATTCAGGACCTGGGGAACCATCCAGTAATGCATAGTAAAGAGTGGCGTGATACTGTAGGAGGATTTGTCTCGAGAGGCTATAGCATTCAAATGGCAAAAGACTCGTCGAAAGAATTATCTCTCAGCAGCTCTTTCTCTACTTCGAGACTGCAAATGAGCGTAGTACTTTCTCCTGCCTGCCTACAGCTTGGTAACGGGTTTTAGTAGGGGTTGGGACATGCATGGTAGTATGTAGAAATTCTTCTAGGGCCACAAACGCCTGTTCATGCTAAGGGTTGCCTTTGATATGCACATAATCTACATGACTCTCATCCATCATAACGGTGTCTGCGACTTCTCATCATTCCATCTGATCTTCTCGCCATGCTTGCTCTTCAGCTGGCCCTCTTCAATCCGGTCATCCTCTCTCAAATGTTCCTCGCCAAGCTCGTTCGTAGCCCATATCCTCTCTATGCAGAGCTCAAACGGCCCTGGTATTCGATCGATGAGACCAATTCCTACGGTCCTAACCTTCTGCCTTAGTAACTCCGTCTGAGGCTCCACAACAACACCATGATTGGTCCGAACAAACTCATTCCACTTGATCAAGACCGTCTCCCATTCTCCCGGCTTCCTGGCATATAATCTGTGTTGGTGAAGGTCTGTGGGGACTATGCTCTCGGTCTGCACATTGACAAAGTACTTCCTTCCATCACTCTTGATTCGCAGAGCCAGCAAAGCATAAGGATCAATATCCCATAATGA
This sequence comes from Acephala macrosclerotiorum, assembly GCA_014904845.1. Taxonomy (NCBI): domain Eukaryota; kingdom Fungi; phylum Ascomycota; class Leotiomycetes; order Helotiales; family Mollisiaceae; genus Acephala; species Acephala macrosclerotiorum. The sequence goes on from MU119441.1 coordinate 45,689, forward strand.
CTTCCCAAATATGGTCGGTGGCCTGTCTTTGGTCCTCCAGGCAGCGTAGCCTGTCCGTTGAATATGCGGCTTGTTTACGGGCAGCTCGATAGATATGTTGCCATGGAACTTAACATGGCCGTTCTTGTTTTCGGATGGAGAAGGTTCGGAGCTTGTGGTTGGTGGTATCCAGTCTAGATGTGCGTGCGAGAAGCCACCCACATCTCCGTCTGACATCAACTTGCAAGATTCGGGTGACTCGGGGTCATGGAAGGTTTGAAGGATGTATGGTTTCGTGGCTCGTCTCGTCCCTTCGGCTCTCAGAGCTGTCAAACTGGATCAGCTTATTAGATCGAACTCGGATCTGAGCTCGCAGACTTACCAATGCCAGACAGACGTTTGAACTCATCTACGCTTCGTCCAAGAAACCCCTTGGCGAGAAGATTCGGTGTGACTCTCATTGTGAGTGCAATCAATTAGTCGAATGTCCTGTGCACAAGATCGTAGGTGATGCAGATGCAATTGATATCATGACCCGATCCGTCGTAGCTCAACTCGTGGGGTTGCAGGTTAGCCGCTTGGCATATAGCGGAGACCTGTAGACCGGGAGGTAGCCTCGCATGAGGGTGGGGGTTGAAAAGGGATCACTTGCAGCCTTGCTATTGTGGTCGGCCAGACGACAAACAAGCCAACGAAAAGGGCGGGCATGTTTTAGCCCACGCAGGCCTACATCTTCCATAACCACAACGTTCGATCTACAACACCCTTCGACCATCATTACTGCTCGATAAACTGCGAGCTGCTCGCCCAAATGAACTATCGACTCCTGAAAACTCTGCCCCCAGAGTGCCTTCCCAAAACTATCCAGTGGCGGTTCGACACTGGCGTCATTCAACCCGATCTCCTCTTGCGCCTACTTCACACGTTTTTGCTTCTCGCTTTAATGAATCTTGCAGCATGATCACCTCACAAGAGGGAGACGTTGTGCTAAGCACCCCCATACTCTGCAAGCGCAGGCCTCAAGGTGGAGTTTCTCCAGGTCTGATTATCATGTGATGCAATATATTTTTTGACTTCTTGAGCCTTTAACGATGCTTATCTGATTAATATTCTGTTGAAGTCGAGTGTTTGCATATTATATTGAGAAAGCTTCCCTAGACCAAGGTCACTCGAAGCCCCAGTCCGCATCACGTGCTTTGTGTCATGTGACCAGTTCTTCTCTCCAACCACTGGTCAGGACTGGGAACAACAACTCTTGAACTTGGGGCTAGATTTGATGACACGCTCGTGTATATGAGAAGCAAGAGGGTCCGAGGAATGATTCTCGCCCTTCTGGACTTCAGAGATGATCGCGAGCCCCCATATTCTAGAAGTCTATAAGTACGTATTTGTCCAACAAGATAGTCTAGTGCAGGATCCAACTCCGGATCGCACCAATGATGATTGCGGATAGAGGTTTTGTCCCCTACAAATTTGTAGACGGCAAAGAGACCGATGGATCGCAAGCACTTCGATGAAATATGGTTTGCTATAGAGCTCACTGCAGCTCGACCCTTGTCGCACGTCTGGACTACATCGATGTGGAACTTGTGTAGCCGCCAAGCGTGCAGATACTGGATAGGTTGAGCTTGTAGTCGATCGTGGTCGGTTTCAGTGAACGGGACGTGTTGTTGTCAGCCAGCGTGAGAACGATATGCGCCGATCCGGCCAAAGCTGTTGAATCGTGAAGAAGGGTTGTCTATTCATGGCCAGTCCGTCCTTAGAACTCTGGTTAGCATGTAACACGTAAATGATTGTAGGCTCCACGTACCTTTGTGACGTCGAACTGTGTGCATTTTGTGCGTTTTGTGCTTCTTGTTTCCTTGTGCTGCTTACAATTTGCGACTTGTGGTATTGGCGTAGATGTAGGCGGACGTGAGAGATGAGTAGTGATGCCACCACATAACGAGCTAAGGAGAAGTAATAACACTCATGGATTCTGTGTAGCCGTAGAAGAAATAATCACTGGGTAGTTGACGGTGTGCTGTGGTGATCTTCGAGGCCCTCACAACGGTGGTTGCTGGCCGTAGGGTATCCCGAAGACGGACCCAGTCGCAGCGATCACCATCTACCAGCCATACTGGGCCTTGGTGGGCCTTTCTCGTGGACTTTGAATACTGTAGAGCATACTCGAATACTTAATTCTTATTAAGGTTCGTGTCAAGGTCCAATTCGAGACTTGGGTTCGTTGATGGCGCTGTTTGATGGGTAGTTTGAGCCCATTCACAGCAACACCACGCATGAAAGTAGGCTCCTACTCCAGATTTACGCTGCCCCATAGCACATCCATTGAATTATCTAATGCGAGGCCTGATCATGAATAGATAACCGTGCCAAGACAGCTCTGTGTCCCCCTTTGGGTAGCTTGAGCCTGGAGATGTTTTGGGTGCGTGCCCGTTCTTGGACGAGATTTCGACCCGGCCAGCGCTTCGCTTTGATGCATGCCGGTGTGTCCACTTTGTCTAGTGTCTCTACGCTCCGTGCACCCCCCAACGAATGTGTTCCTTGTAGGAGATGAGCGCACTTGAAAACCCCAAGCACGGTATTGTAAAGCCAAGAAATGATAAAACGATGCACCGCAGACGGCAGTACATCATATGGCAACCACACTTGCATTTCATCAGCCATCCAGGGCTTTCTAGGGCGGGGTGGCCATGGGGTGTGGTTCTGCATGGCAATGCAGCACCACCAACAGCGGTGGCCTCCGCAGCTGGCTTCCAGGGAGTGCCATTTTCGCAGCGTCTCCAGCAGCCAAGGCCTGCTCCTGTTCTCACGCAAAAACATCTTGTGATAATCCTACTCAAGCTCTCCCTCCACCTGAACCCCGACGCAAACAGAATCAGCGCCCTAAGTTTCTCCGCCCCCTCCGGTTCTGGGAACTATTTAATGCCCCTTCTTCTCCCACTTCTGCGACCCTTCCTTCCTTCCTTCCACAAACTTCTCCAAACCTCGTTGATTCCAACCCAAGCTGACCCCTCCCACCCCCAACATCAACTGTTCTGCACTCTGTGCTGCACACCCATACTCATACTCACCCTCACCTTCTCCCTGCACGCAAGCTTACCGCCAAGCATCATGTCTTCCTCTGCAGGCACTCCTTCCGCTCCCTCTTTGAAGGCTGCCGGCTCTGGCCGCGCTTCCTCCATTGAGCCTTCTCCTGCTAGCACCTATGGTGGCAGTGTCTCCAGCGATGCTGGCGATGGAGTTCCACACACTCCTAATGATGGTACGCTCTTCATTCTTTTGTCTTGTCTACCTTCCTACCTTCTTATAACTCGGTCTGGTACTCTGTACCTTCGAGTTCCCTCTACTTCCCCCCCCCATTCCCACTGCAAAACGCGAGGGATCGCAGGCCGTCACGTTCTTCATGCACTGTTCTACTACTCCACTTACATCACTGCACGTCTGTACCAAAGTTTGGCTCGGCCTCGCATTCAAGACTTCAGAGCTCCTCCCCAGTTCCGAACTCGCTCGACCCATCTCCTCCCCCGTTGTCTTTTTCAAACAGGCCCCTAGCTACCCTGCACTTGTGCTCAGTAGCGCTTCGGTCGTATTTCGTGCCCAACATCACATTGTCTCGCGAGCCCCAATCTTTTCATAGTCAATCACCTCCCACACACGGTACGACGCGTCAAGGCTTTCCATCTAGCAGTGTCCGGACCATTGCACCCCAGCACAGCCAATGTACCCCTTCCTACCAGAGCCTCACATATGCACCAGCCTTTTCTTTCCCGGGCAGTTCCAAGGGACAGCCCCCCCCCCCCCCCTCTACGCCTTTGTCCTTGAGCTATTTCTTCAGCTTTCAATTGAGTCTCTCCAGCATCACAGTGTGTGCAAGAGCAACATGGGCTAGTTGCTCCTATGCTTCACTCACTCTCCCCCACGGTCTGACAATTTAAGGCTGCGGCTCGTCCCGCGCTTAGGTTAGAATTAAAGGGGTGAGGCTGAGAGGGGGGGCTGGTGGGAGAGGGTTTCCAAGTCACGTTCACTTCTGGGGCGCGTCCCTTCGATTCCTGCACCGTCATCGTCACGCGCTGCGCGAGTCTTCCATGGCGACATACTAACAGTCCTCGAACAGACGGTGCATTCCTTGCCAAGATCGCCAAGCTCACCATCAAGACCGATGCCGACTACAAGAATGTCAAGACCAAGCTGTGAGTGCCTTTGGCTCCCATTCTCAACGAATCTTATCATGCTAACAACTTTCACAGCTACTCTCCACCATTCGTTCGCAATGGCTCACAAGGTCGTGCTGAAGACCCCTTCACCTCACCTGTCACTCAACGCCATGGCTCTGCTCAGCGCACCCCAACCGATCCTAAGTTCATGAACCGTGCTGTCAAGAGTGACAACTGGCGCTCTGGTTCCAGCTCAGGATCTGGCTCTAATCCATCCTCTCCTTCTGCCGACAAGGCTCTGCGCAGCGCTCAGCGTGGACGCGTCTTCGTGAGCGAGTATGGCTCGAAGCACTCGAAGAGCAAATCCCTTGAGACCCCGATCAAAGCCGAGGATGCCCAAGCTGTTTTCCCCCCATCCAGCTGTGTCTTCGTTGCCAAGTAAGCCACCCACTCCGATGTGTCAGAGTTCGTTCGCTGATCTTTTCCAAGCCTTCTCCAGAGCGAGACCGATGAGGCACTTGAGGTCGCTGTTACTCAAGTCTTCCGTGAGTATGGTACAGTCTGGGTCAAGATTCGTCGCGATTCCAAACACATGCCATTTGCCTTCTGCCAATATAGCGCAAGTCACTCAGATCCCCTCATGGTTTGCCGTTACTGACGTGTTTACAGAATGACCAGGATGCCGCCCGTGCCATCAAGGAAGGCCGAGGACGCACCATCAAGGGTCGCCCATGCCGTTGCGAGAAGGCCAAGGCTCATCGTAAGTCCATGCATACTACAAAAGACAGACATAAAGTTTACGATGCGTTAGGTCTCTTCTTCTTCGAGCGCAAGTATGGTCCCGCTGTCACTCCGGGTGAAGTCAATGAGCTTCTTCGTGTCTTTGGCCGCATTAATTACTGTAGACTTGCCACCGACGTTGAGCGCGCCACCCACAATCTCGGTGAAGGTGTTGTAGTTCATTTCGAGATGTATGATGAGGGTCAACTTGCTCACCAGGTATGGTTCCTTTCCCTCAACTTTGCGCAGGTGCTGACTTTCCCAGGCATACCGCAACCATGATGAATACAAGATGCAGTCATTAGCCAACATGGGTACGACTTCACCTTCTCGTGGTCGCGTCTCTGACCGTGAGGACCCAGTTGGCCGACACTACCTAGAGGAGTACGATATCGAGCGTCGCTCCATCTACGTTGGCAACCTTCCTACCGACGCGGAGAACGAAGAGCTTAAGGGTCTCTTCTTCCAATTTGGTAACATTATCAAGGTCACCCTGCACAAGATTGAGTCCCGCTTTGACCGTAAGTTTCTCCCCAGTTCGCGGATTCAGTCACCGCTGACGCATCACAGCCGCTAAATTCCGTTGCTTTGCCTTCGTTGAATTCGAGTCGCAGCCATCTGTTACTCTGGTTCTCGGTGAGAACTACGCCGTAAGTCAACCGCTTCCTCCTTTGAATTCACTGCTGACGCGCATCTCAGAACGGCTTCACCTTGCGTGGCACGACCTTGCGTGTTGCCCAGAAGGATACCCATGCTGCTGCTGCACGCTCTCAACGTCGTCGATCAGAATTTGGCGCCCAGACTCCCGTTGGCCCATATCAATCTCCTGCTCCTCAGCCTACAGCTCCTCAGCCTACAGCTCCTCAGCACGTCTCGCCTGTCGTCTGCATTTCCCAATCTGGTCTCGTCACTCTTCCACCATCCCCTGCCTTCCAAACCCCGCTTGCCTACCAACATTACAACACTTACGGGTACGGCAGTCCGATGTACCCTGGATACAATGGCTACGCTGGTTACTGCAACACTCAGCAATACAGCCCTTTCTCATGGTTCCCCAACAGTCCAACTTACGGCATCGGTTACAACACCGCTTCCAGCCCTCTTGGTCAGCAGTACAATATGCAAGGCTACCAGACCAATCCAACTTACGGCTCCAGCCCCTCAGCTCTTCAGTCCGGTTTCCAGCCAGCCTACGCCATGGTCAACACCAGCAGTCAAGGCCAAGATGACCGCTCTGGCACTCCGACTCCTGCTGGTCATGGCTCTGGCTTTGAATCCCTGGATTCTCAGTGAGTACACAACATCTCGCCCGCTCTGACACTCGACTCGCATCATTGCCTGCCTGTCTGATCTTCAGACGCGTTCACAGCATTTCTTGTCTTTGCATTTGCATTTTAAATCTCATGAGTGGTTCATGCAGGGTTTCTGGTTGTCTGTCACTGTTTCCGCATACACTTGTCTTCCCCGAAGCATAGATCTTCGCACGCTCTTTTGCATCTAGCACATATTCACGGTCATTACGGTCATTTGTTTTCCGATTTTCACGTCGTCAAGGCATAATACCACCCAGCCTGTCAGACACCCGCTTTGCGCCCTCTTGATCTTCTTGCTCCTGTTAATTGGACAAGATTGTCGTAGGATAAGGGTCTCTTCACGCGAACACATTGCAAGCCTTCCCGGAAAACGGTGTACTTAGCTGTGAATGAAACTGTCAAACAAAATCTTCTCTCTTGACTGGTGATCTTGCCGTGCAGAAAACTGTCTACTCCAACTTTACGTACGTACAATGCCCCTCTTAGCCGATACAACGTGACTCCAGCCTTGCCTCCCATCACCCTGCCTCCCATCGCCTTGTGCATCAACTGCCGTGGCTGTGCATCATTGTCACAGATCTAGTAAGCACAAAGCTCGGGCTCATAACCATCGTGCCCCTCTCCTTCAGTGCTCTTCCTCGATGCTCGTGTGTGCTATGAGGGCGTTGGATTGTGCTCAAGTCTGATGGGTGGAGCATATAGCTCAGTCGAGAAAGCTCCCCGTAACTTTTTCCAAAAATCGAGGAAGCAAGTCACTAAACTTCCGCATCGAAGATGGTCTGAAAGGATGTAGTCGCCCCGTGTGATTTCGCACAAGGAGCTTCTCCGGTACCATCTGTGAATTGGGATTAGAAGCCGAGAAGACGAGTAGAGTAGACACGCTTTCGAGATATTGCTGCTGCTTCTTTGCTGTCGTTCTCTTTCACATGACAGCCATAAGGCTCAGGCTAGGCGGAGAACTTCTCTGCTTCTCTGACCCATGTCGTCTTTCGGCTTGAGGAGGTTCCCTCAAAGGCGACGTAGCATTGTCAATGCATTCTGTATTCATTTGATTCTCGGCCTCCACGAGGGCTTGATCCAGCAGCCAGCCCCCCTCGGGTCGTTGTTCTTCCCGTCCCAGGGCATGAGCTCGGCGATCATGACGTTGCCATAACATCCGGGAACTCTGACGAAGTCTGGATTTAGTGCGACTACGTCAGACGATGTGATGGGAAATCGCCCGCTGCCTTCGTTGCAAGGGAACACAGGCGACTGGCAGCTTTGGGTTGGAAGTGACGTAGGTCAGAGATACGCTCGAGCTGATCTTGATTCGAATTTCAGAGGGCAAGAAACATTTTTATGTCTGGATGCGGGGATCAGTGGCCGTGGAGATGTCAAGTTGACAGACTAGGCCTAGACAAACTTATTCAGAAGTCCAGCATCATCGAGTACTTCCTCGGCAGGATCACGGTTATTGAGAAGCAAGGTACGGATGAATGAGGCAGGGAGTGGCCAAAGTAAAAGCACTTGGCTTTCGGCTATTCTTCACTATTCTGAGCATCCTGACTGCATCTGGTACATCCCCCCATGAAAAGCACTACCGTTACAAACATCTCCCTCCCTCTATGCGTTTTCCGAGGGGTATGCCTTACCGAGTACTCTACATAGCATGACTGCCGTGATCAAGGAGTTCTAGTATGGTCTTTTCGCGGACGATGCTTCAAAGCATCCCACAATGCATGCAAGCAGACTTGCATTTGGGAATCTGATAATTGGAATAATGCATGGGTAGCCTGTTGGATCGAGGCTAAGCACGGGACGCTGATGGTATATTTGCAATGTCTCCGTCTCCTTGCTGGTCTTCGTTTCTTGCACTTCGCTCGCAAGTACTATGTCGCAAAGAGAAGGCAATTTGAGACATTTGCAGAATATAATGCCACGTACCAGCGGATGACGATCTCTGGAAGTAAGATGGTATGGTAAACAAGGAACACAACGCAAGATTGAGACCTGCTAGGCCCTAAACGTTGGCGAAGGGGGATGCAACCTAAGATCTTGAAACTCGTCCACTTTTGTGCCAAATCCACACATGCTACGGTCCAACGGTGTCTAACAGCACTTGCTGATGGCCTATAGCCTGTGGTGGGTAGCCTTTGGATCCCTTTGAATAGATCCGTCAATTCACGAGATTTAAAGGGCCATTCTTCCAAACTCGACGCTGGTATCATTTCCTCAAGTCATAATCATCTCATCGTGACCACCTAGAACGCCTATGCTCTATGCTCCCTACCCAGATAGCACCTGATCTAATTCGTATCCAAAAACATAAGAAAGTATGCTAAATAACAGCTAAATCATCCTCGTCTTGCTCCAAAGAGGGTCAAGCTCAAACTCGTATCATTCTCCCCAACGTTCGGCGTTGGCTCGCCGAGATTCTCCCACCTCCTAAGGACGAACGGCGCCAGCTTCTCCTTTTCTACCGGTCTCGAGTCGGCGGGCCCCGATCCGGTAGGATGGCGTTCTTTCTGAACCATCCTCAGCCACTCAGTTGGGTTTGGAAAATAGCTTAACAAATAAGATACACCGGGGCTAGACGCAGTGTCCCGCAAACTACGAACACATTGTTGGCGCATGTCCTCGGGCAGGCTATCCACAAGAGACAGCGCAAGGTCGAATGTTTGTTCTATGAGGTTGTTGGCCATTTCGATATTGATGTCGAGGACCTGCAGCTGGAGATATATTGCTACTAATGATAAAATCGTCCTTGCACGGCTTTCGTGCCCTGACTTGGTGGTGTCAAAGGCAGCCGCGTGGGATATAATGAAGGAAAGAAGTAATGGGAGCCAATGCGTTATTACACAGTCCTTTGTATCTTGCGTATAAGAATTGGATAAAAGCAACCAGATGCCATTGCATGCAGCGACGATATCTGGACCAAGACCTGGATAGCTGGAATTCGACGATGGTGAGGCTGGGCTACTGCATGCTGTCGTGTTGATGATGCGGAGGACATTTTGAGCTTGCGTTACATGGTCCTTCACATCGGAATTCTCAATAGCCATTGCTTTTGGTGAGGGGAACAAGGCTAGGAATTGCTGTTCAGCTCGATGTCGTAGATGCTGTGCCACAGAGCTGTCGAGCAAGGGAATAATACTAGCCCAAGCTGTGTTGCCACTGTTGACCGCAGATTTGATTGCGTTATCAAAAGCATCGAGGCGGCGAGACCGAGCAGCTTCTCCATCTTGCACCTCTGTATCTTCTCCTATGAGCATAGATGCAAGCTTGACTTGGCAAAAGGGCAGGGACAAGTCGTTTGCTGAATTCAGAAGCACCTCTGTACTGATCGTTTCTGGCCCGCTTCCAGCAATCAAAAGACTATCAATAGCTGCATTGATAATATGTTTGGGCCTTGGCATAATACCTTGGAGAAGTGGCCGAACCAGATTTTGGGCAAAGGCATTTGAGTCGAATAGTACAAGATTTTGCAAAAGCTCACGCATGAGACTGCTGTCAAGAAGTGCCTCCAAATTCACTGCTTGTTGGTTCTCCGGGGAGTCTTTACTCGGCGGAAAATGTTCGAGAGCTTTGCGAATGAACGAAAGAGTCTCTCCTGGGTGATCTTTCTGCATGTGAGCTTGTTTGATACGGAGGCGGTATGCCTCCTGTTTAGTCATGATGTCAGACATAAGACAAGGGCTTGTAAGTAGAGCAAGCATTTCCAGAGCTATGCTGGAAGGATCCATATGGCTTGCCAAAGAGGTGTAGCTCAGAATTGCATCTCGAAGTGCCAGACAACCGAAACTGATGAGAGGGCCCAAGATATTCACAAGACTGGGGCGAGAATTTGCCTGAAGTAAGCGGGCTAACCACGCAGCCATTAGCATATCGAAATGCTTCGAGTCAAAAGTCCTCAGTCTGGTGAGCAGCAATCCACAGCTGCGTTGCTGCTCGGGTGACTTCTCCCATGACGCTTCTGAGCGTAGAATGATTCGTTGGAAGAGTCGATCCAAAGTGCCTTGGTCCATGCTGTTGCCGCTTGCCAAAACCTTCTCAATTTCATCCGTGAAATCGGCCTCAGCAGTCTCCATAAGTGCCATATGGTCCGATACTGGTGAACAAGCATCGGCCGCTGTTTTTCTGTCGCTACGAAGAAGTTCCTGCGCGAGCTGTTGAGCGGTAATCTCTTGTTCCGGAAGCCTGGCAGCCAGTTCAGAAAGTGACACCAAAAAGCCTCTCGGAATCGAGTCGGTCTCCTCGCTCAAAGGTCGCAGACGGGACATCAGGGTGTCGAAGAGTCCTCGGAGAGCACCGATCGCGGCAAATGTCTCTAAATGCAGATCGAGCGTATCTGCACAGGATGCTAGAACCTCGGCGTCGTTGGAGCTTGCCACGATCATCATTACATCAGCAAGCATAGAGTAATCGTCCATAAACTCGAGATACTGCCGAATTATATTGAACTCTGCGGCAGTTATTGCAGACGTCCCTCTTTTCATCGGAGAATCATCCCAATCATCCAGAGGTGGTATCGTTGGCTGGATCATCTGGATTCGGACTTTTTGTCTAAGCCAAAGCCCTAATTCTGATTTGCTCGTTCGACTGGCGCTAACAATGGTTGGAATGCGTTGCTGAGAGTGCGGTGTGTCGATCACATTCAAGTCTTGATCGACATGTGTCTGCATGCCTGGAAGATCCAGATTTATAATGGCCATATACTCTCTGATCTGCTCTTCTTCCTCATCCACTGAGAATTCGGCACGAGTGAGCAATGTCGCGCGAAGCTCCAAAATACCTTCGCTGAGGTTGTGTGTGGGTAGCTCCGCCAATAGCCGTGTGCAGCAAGGCGCGTCAGGTACTACATCTGCTCCATCACGAAGACCGCCACGTGCTATTAACCACTGAAGATATCTGGGCGTGGAGAAGTGATCTGAGCGTGCTAACTCGGAAACAAGATGATACAGTGCACTTTTGTTCCGGCCCGATTCGCAACCTGCAGAGTCGATAAAGCTGAGAACAGCAGCAGTTGCATCAGCTCCAAATTGACTCCAGGTTCTCAAAATGCGAGTAGCAGCATATATCTTGGCAGTCCCAGGACGATGGTATGATGTGGCCCATTCTAAGACCGTTTGCGTAAGCATGTCTTTATCCTCGTCTATTTGCCACCATTGCCGTGGTAGCTCCGGAGCAAAAGGATGTGAAAGGACACCATCAAGTAGTTTTATGAAGCGCCTACGAGTATTCAGGTCTTTCTCGTTTCCAGGACCAGCAAGCCGAGTGTTTCGACGGTCGATTGCAGTAAGCGTCGAGGAGAGGCCTTCGGTTTCCGAAGAGAGGTGAGATATCAAAGTCTCGCGATACTTTAGCCATGTTTTTGGTGCTATAAAACTCTCAGCGTTGGAGATCATCAACCCTCTCAAGAGCTGAACAAGACGGTCAGACAAAGGAGCAAGGATGTCGTGGTCAAGGTGATTGAGAACCTGTTAGACTTGTTAATATGGTTTCACTGAAAGGTGGAAGAGAGAAGCACAAACCTCGGCTAATTGATTCATCAGAGCAGTTGCGAGTCGACGGCCATATTTTCGGTACTGCAACATATCTTTCCAATAGATTTCAGTGATCAATAACCATAATGGTAACTTCGCTTGAGAAGTGTTCTCGAGGGACGAAACAAGCCAGTCCATGTAGTGATCCCGGTCGAGTAAATGCTCGGCGTGAAAGTGGGTTGCCAATCGAATCCTATATGCTCATGTTAGTGGATAGATAGGGTTAGTAGAATAGTTAATACGTACGCATAGTCTATCCTCGCCCTAAAATCTTTCTCCCCGCATGTTCCCGCGATGGTTTCGACAAATTGCTCAACGCAAACAGTAAAGTCTCGAATCCATTTTGCTTCCCCACCCATTGCAAAAGTTCCACTCACACCCTTCCTTCTGAATGACCTCAACTCATTCGCCCCAACACATTTGGCCAGCCAAACCGCACGCTCTATAGGAATATTCTTGCTCAATGATTGATCTAATAGCACCTTCCCCCGGATCCCGTGAGGAATCGATCGACTGAGTCGGCGTAATGATATGGTTGGGTTTGCCAAGTCCTTGAGCCACATTTCCCTCTTCGTATCGGTCACAGTCACTCGTGGAGGAGGTTTGAAGGTCGAAGCCGAGGTGATTTGACCATGCGCCCTCCGCTGCGCGAGTACACTTGTGAATATTGAGGAGAGAGTCTGCAATCCACTTTTGTGCTTCAGCGCAGGAAAAATAGACGGTCTAGCGGATCCCGTCTCGTTCTGTGTCATTTGTGCCTTATCGAAGTAACCGTGCCGGATGACAGGCTCTGAGAATTGGTCTTCGGCGTGGTTCCCAGTCCACGGAAAGAAATCGGCATGTCCTTCACAGGTTAGCGCAGACTGTGAGTCGGATTCCGGTGCCAAACCATTTGGAGGGTATTGAGGTGCTAGAGTAGGCACTTCTAGGACATAGGGTTTGGGACGAGCATCTTTCCTCACCGTGGTGCCTGCTGCCGGCCGTGATTTCGCGGACGCTGGCGGAGCATGTTGCCCAGGCCGTATAGGAAGAGGCATAGGTTTTATCGTAGGTTCGTCGTGTGCTCCGTCTTGTGATGGGCGTGGGCTGAGATTGCTGACACTTGGGACGTCGAAGTGAAGCATTGGACGACCTCGCGGCGGAGGCAGTAGGGGAAGAGATGGCTTCCATGATGAAGTCGCATCTGATATCGGCGCCGGGGAATCGACCACTATGCTCTTCGAGTCTGTCGAGACCTCCAACCTGAGTCTTGAAGTCCCAATCCTCGGCGCATGTCTGCCGGCTGTATCCCCATCCAGCGTCAAGTCAACCAAACCATCATTCGCTCTCCTCGTCGGCGAAGAGGAAGAGAATTGCTGCGATAATGTGCGATGAGGCGACGGCCTTGAGAACGTACTCGTCGAAGAGAAGGACCTCTGAAGTGGCTCTCTCGGGCCTTGGCCAATACTGGCTCTGGAGGTCATGACTTGGATTCCATGTCGCGGCCTGCTAGATGCGATGTCGAAGGTGGTGGCTGCGGTCCGGTTCGAGATAGGTAGGAAGGGAGTATGAATGGGCAATTCGTGGTACTGTATAGTGGGTGAGAAAGAGAGATGGAAGATAGAGAAATGCAGTACAGTACGATGTTGCGAGGTTGGCCAGGGCTTGGGTGGACGGCAAGGGCCGCTGAGCGAACATCAGAAGCTGATAGCGGCTATTTTCAGAGTGATCTCACGTCGAATAATGTCACAGCGTTGGTAATCGTAATGGCAATTATGTCCTTGCAGTCAACAATACATATGGCTACGACATTGTTGGTAAAATAATCAGGTGGAATCATAGGGCTACTGTCCGGGAGAGATTTGATATCGACATCGCTGTGGTCGTGGGGACATGTTCGGAGTGTGTTTGGGACATCGACGCTAAATTTACTAAGACAGCAATGGCATGTCGGTGAAGACCTGAGAGTCCCGAGACTGGAAAGCTTCAATGATGTCGGAGACTCTGCCAATGACTGTCTGGATGGCGCGATGTGGCTATGGGAATGTTGTATGAATGTTGTATGTGCTACGTAGTTAGACAGCTCACATACCAACCAAATGCTCACCATCTCCTCAAAAGGAGGAGCAGGGTCCGAAGGTAGCTGATGGTGTGTAATGTACTGATAGCCCCTTCTACACCCGAGCATGAGCATGTTGAGGGCAGTGCTTGGCTTTACGGAGTTGCCGTAGCAAGAAGGTCGAGGCTGTCTCGGAACTTGGAAAAGCGAAAGACGGGGAGCCGGCTAGACATTCAAACATTCCGTTCAGTTGATGCCTCATCAGGCATCACATTTATTTGCTATCCTTGAGAACAATAGCTACTCATACTCACGCGCTCTGCACAGCTTCAATCATGGCCACCAAGAAGGATATGCGGAGAGCTGATCTCAGTAAGCAATCACATTATGCAAGGTCATGGATGTTACTAATGCCTCTTTGCAGTCATTCCATACCAGATCCCAGCGGCCAAGGAGGGTGCTTCTGATATCAGCGGAACTCTAGGAAGCACTCTGCCCATGGCTGCTATGTTCACACGAAATAAGTTCATCGGATGGTAGGCGTAGTTCGAGGTGCTGGAAGAGTCAAGTTCTGACGATTTACAGGGCTTCTGTTGTGTTTGCGATCCAGAATTGGTTGGGCGAGAGTGAGGATGCAAAGAAGACAGCATCACAGCCCGCTTACTTCTCTGTCGGCATGTCTCGTAAGTAATTGTCTACTCTTACTTAAGATCCAAACTGACATATATACAGTGATGGCTCTCGTTGTGGTATGTTTCTCTATCTTCCAACCCTCCATCTGCTCCTCAATAACCACGAATCCTTGCAGACATATCTACCGATGTTCTTGCCTCCACCACCCGTTCCAGGCCAGGGAACAGGAACCGAAGCACCTGCAGCGGTGCCTCTCACATAGAATTCATCAGGGAAGGCGAAAGCTTGTGGAGCTGGTCGAGATACCCACACAAATATTTACATATTGTACGATTATCTATACGAATGGATTTTCAGGATCACAAACGTAATTGGCAATACTCTGGAGCTAGTGGCGAGGAATTGGAACTGCAACTATTCTGCTGTTCTGGAACTGTTTGGGATGGTTGTTTTCTGGGGTGGTGCATTACCGCTTCTGCTCGCGAATGAAAATAGCATACCAGGCAGACATGTTTGATTTTGAGTGTGGACTTTGATGAGAGACACAGATTATCTTATTCTTGAAACTTATCATCACCCTCCACGGTCAGGCCCCTTGATCTTGGACGGTTCCTCAAGGCCTGCCAGGAAATACTCGTGGGAGTCTTCACTCAGCCACTGACTGATACCTGAATCACCTCTATGACTCAAAGCGCCCGAGGCAAAGAACGTGCTCGGTGACGAATATCACAAATTTTGAAGCAGCTTCCTGATAATATGACTTTTGAAAGTCTACCCGACGAGTTCAGCCCCAGGCTACGCACTCCTCGAGTCTGGCATTGATTGTCTGAACATTTTCGCCAAAGGCGCAAAAGAATTCTTGCAGTATATACTGTTAGTCAGGCCTTAAAAGTGAGCGCTCTTTCGCCCAAAATAGGAATACTTTCCGAAAGTCATAAGATTTTCTGGACATCATGATGACAGCCGTTCAATTAGAACAAGAATAAGCAACATTCACGTGATAGCGCTAGGGGTAATCGGTGGCGCCCCGCAGATCTCGCCCGCACTTCTTCACAGAATCACATATCAACCTCTTCAGCCCTCTACATTACATTGCGCAACTCTCGACACCTCGGTCTTTGAAACAACTTTCTCGTCTTCACACTCAATAACACTTACCATAAGACTTGATGTCCATAGAAAATCTTAAGACTTTCGGAAAGTGTTCCTATTTTGGGCGAAAGAGCGCTTACTTTTAAGGCTTGACTAACATCACTTTAAAGACCCCTTCGCCGAAGCCGACGAAGATACAGGAGAAACCAAGCAGTCGCAGAACTACATCCATATTCGTATTCAGCGTAAGTTCGACATTCCAACACTGCTCAAGTTGGGCGGCACAGCCTACCTCAAGCGCCACATTCACGATAAGCCTGCTAACCTCCATGTGTTCCAACAGAGCGCAATGGTCGTAAGACTCTAACGACGGTCCAAGGTCTACCCAAGAAGTTCGACCAGAAGAAGATCCTCAAGGTCATCAAGAAGAAGTTCGGTACGTTACCACCACTCGCACAACGACTCCAATCTTACATGCACAATAGCTTGCAATGGCACCATTGTTGTCGATACTGAGATGGGTGAGGTGATCCAACTTCAGGGAGATCAGCGCAAAGATGTTCAAGAATTCCTCACCGACAAGAAGGAGGGGTTGGAACTCGATGCCAAGACTATCAAGGTATGTCGAGTTTCCCGCTGAGCAAGTCTCAAATTTCTGACAACTCCTAGGTCCATGGTTTCTAAGAAACCGTCGTCGCGCCCCACGAGCAATCATCGTGAGGAACCTCGATAGAAGAGCTACAGTCAACGAACTTTGCAATGTCTTCTTGCCTCGCCTTCCTTTCACGATGACGTCGAAATACCTCGTTATTACGAATTGCTTCGATATGGGCCGATGATACCCGCATTCTTTATAGAACGCACTCATGATACAGGGGATAGTTTGGGAAGGAAGGGTTTTCTGCTTTGCTATTGAATCGGACGTTGCTATTTGCCCTCTTTAAAGCATGTGTTATGGCAAGGATTCTGCTAGCCTGTGCTTTCCTTGAGGACTGGAGGCTTTGCAAGACTCTGGCAAAAAGGAGAATGCACATTAGAACCAATCTTGATTTCCATTTGTGATATGTGTCTGATGTTGAGATTGTTACGTATCACCAACCATCCTCAGTATTCCCACCCCCAACTTCACGTATTCCCAGGCCTCCTTGACGAAAATGAATAGAGGCACCGGTGGATCATTTACTCTTGTCCTGGGGCCATTAGTCTTGTACCCTATACTGACAGTGAATCTCCTCGTGAATTAGGAGTAAGCGGGCCATACACTTCAATATACTAGTAGGCAATGGAAATGGGAAGCTTTCTTACAAGTGCAGTTGCAGTAACAAACTAACCATGCTTATGAAGCTGGCAATAGAGAAGACAGATATGGACAGGGAGGTCTCTTTTAGTATCGCAAGTCGAGGATGGGTCAAGTGGTACAAGAAGGTTAATGTCTATATCATAATCAGAACGTGGAAGAGAGTCGGGGTTTGGCGTATTATTACACTCGCTATTGAGATCCAGGCAGGCAATAAAAGTCGGGGGTCCTCTGATCCGCCAGAAAGATACAGAACCCAAGAAGTTATATAAGCATTGACTGAGTTAATCGTGAGAAGTCGAACCAGAGTTGCTAACTGGATTAGTATGAAATTCTCTCTCCTGTACAGTATGGAAAGTATATACCTTGTGGAGTGTAATTCAACAGCCTGACATGATTATGAGCTTTAAATATACCAACACGAGGAAAATGGAGGACAAGCAAGCAGCTCAGCACTTACCACCGAGACATCAAGCAATCCGTAAAATAGAAGCTTAGCCATGCAGATGAGCAGCACTTTGAGAATCAGCCCAATCTTTTGGTTATGAGTCCAAGCACATTTGTCCTCCGACCACCCATAGATTCTTGAACGAAAGCGCCATACCCATAAAACTGCAAGAAACACCTCAGTGACCCTGAACCTTTTCTCCACGCTCCAAGACGCCTCAATGTCCTGCCCCCTCTCATCCAACAGGAGTTCGCCCAAGAATGTAAATGCACATCGTAAACCCCACCATGCAGCCGGCGCAGTACTCAGAGCACGACAGAACAAGAGAGGCAGATGCCAGTGTTTCTCGACCCCAAGTAACACCGCGACTCTTGGGTGGAGAACGGAATCCTTCTGGTCAGGCTCGGCGGGGTGTAGATTCGGAGGTGATGATACCGTGTAAGGACTTCGTTGCGTCCTGTTTCGACTTGTGGGAGGTCGCCGGGAAGCCAGTCTGAAGCGGTCAGGGCATATGCTGCCACATTGCAGTCCTTCTCAGGTGTTGAGGAGAAGCACCATGTGGTTACAGTAAAAGTGAAGCGGAGGTCTCGAGTGTGCGTTGCACATCAAGCACGCGCTAGCGAAGTACCCCGGATTCTGTCTGTATGTTTCGTTCCGGCTCAAAAAAAAAAAATTCGAGAGCTTTGAGCTCCTCAGACCATGTCGCGATTGAACATCGCCCTTCGAAGGGCGGTCTATTCACCCAGATGCCTCTCTTCTCCACTCTCTCGAAGATGCTTCTCCCACTATTCTCCCCTCTATGCTGCCCCTAAACAGCCGCAAGTAGCTCGGCCGACACAGCAAGCAGAACGTAGCATGAGAGTGGTGCAGAAGGAGTTGGCACAAATACCCTCGGATCTTGGAATTCTCGAAGGTACAGTTTCAATCATACACCTTTCCGAGGTTGGGCTAACAATGTTGTTCCATTCTAGGTACATTTATAACTCCAAGAGGCGAAAATGCCCCTTCTCTCTTCCAAACACCCCGTAGCTTTTTGAAGCTGCATTACCACCGCATCAAGTACCGCCTTCGCGATCGATTCTCCCTCATAGTCCTTAAATTCTCCTCGCCGAAAGAGAAAGGTTTCCTGAAGCGCAGTCTGAAGATTCTGAGGTCAACACTTAAGCCAACGGCCGTCGCCCTCCACCGACAGATGTACACCTCCTTTGCAGAAGGCGACATTGCCTTGCTGCGCAGGATATGTACAGATGGCATATACGAGAGCTTTCGAGCACGAATAGGGAACCGGCCGCGGGGAGAGACCGTGCAGTGGGAGCTTGTGAAGTATAATAAGAGGCCAAGAATTGTGTCGCATCGGGGAGCGAGACTGCCAATAGAAGGCGCGGCTGTCAGGCAGGCTATCATACAGATATGCTCGAGACAGAAGTTGACAAGATCGAGGAAACTCAAGGGAGGAGAGGTGGAAGTGGTACCAGGGTCGGGCAAGGAGAAGGACGTGGTCGAGTATGTAGTTTTACAGCAAAGAATTGAGGCGTGGAAGCCGGGATCCTGGCAGGTATGGGGCACGACTGGGGAGACCACCCTACGAGATCTTGAAGAATGGCAGAAAAAGGCATTGGAGTAGGTGAAGGCTGTGTACCTACTACCGCGGGAACGGTGAGCGTCCATTCTTGTGGGACACCGGAGTGTACAATATGTATACATACGAAAGAAACTAGATGCAGGAGAGCCGTTGTCTAGATAGAAGAGTCTCTACTCTTATACCAGCGTTCAGTTTGAGGTTCATATTCATCCAGTGGCCGTCAAGGTGAGATCAATACAATACTTGAATCTTTCTTCTTGCTGTCCAGAACATATCATGTACGTTATATATTCCAGATCCGATTCAAATCTAGAATCGGTCAGGGAAGCTATCGGAATGCTATGCTCTTACAAGGGCGATTGGCCACATGCACACACACGGAGTTCGAGTCATTGAGCCTCTTGGGAGAATAAATGAATGTCTTTAACTTTTCGTCCTGAGCTCGTCACTCAAGATTGGGTATACAAAAAACCTCACAGACCCCATCAGAGCCAAAACCGAGTGCTTCTCACGGTCCATTCAGTCTCAAAGGCTCAAAAAGATCACCCCCACGCCGAGCCACAGTGGCCACAATGACTAAAAATCATACTCTTTAGCTGCAAAGTAGCGTCTGCCAGCATCTTGCAGTACCAATCAGCAGCTACGAAATCCTGTATCAGGCCGATGGATGACCGTGGCGCTGGAGGGGAGGGGCTGCCGCTGCTGCTAGAAAATTTGATAAGAACTGTTGCATCTTCCTCGTCCAAGTGCAAGCTCGCTGACGTTTGTCTGCCTTGTCTTGTGTTTGCAATTGTCTCCTTGAGATATCGTTTACATTCACATTTACACCCATACAACTTTCCATTGGCCTCCTAATAAGTAGCCTGCCTCCTCGAGTCAATAGTCTCGTAATTGCTGTCCTGACTGGTCCTCGCTCGTAGTCCAGCAACATGGGTCAACCTTCTACCACTGCGAGCAATGCCATCATCTACTTGACTTACGGCGCCTTTCTGTACGCCTCTGAATGATGGATACGAACACATTTTGTCGAGTCCAGGCTAATCATTAACCAGCGTTTTCGGCTGCTATGTTGCATGGAGGTTGAGACATCAATCAAAGGTATGAAGTCTTCTGCCACGCTTGGAGAAATATGGTTCTAATTTCGGTACTAGGGAGAATGGCTCTCGGGAAACAGAACTCAGACTGGTCAGACTTATCGGAATGTTGAGCTTCAAATTCTTGCTCGGCATTCTTACTGCACCATTATTTTGTTGCTTTCCTGGATGGATGCTGACAAGAAGTAGCGTTCCCCCTGGCTTTGAACTTCATTGCGTCTGGTCAGTACCAGGAAACTAGAAAGATGCTTCTTTCAAATAGCGGCAGCATATGGACAATCAGCCCAACGACGCAAAGCACGATTAGAAGAGAGCTCAAGAAAGAATGAGTTGTGAAGAGGTTCGTATTTACATACTGCTGACCCATCCTTGCCCGGCCCCCGACAATGTCTGCTCGTGTGTCATACACTAGCGACATAATGAATAGCATGAGGCAGGACGGGTCGGCGCGGCTTCACTACGGGCGCGGAGTCACACAGCTACCTTAGATCCAACTCCTTCACAGGAAAGATCTCTGGTCCTTGTTGAGACGAAGCTGAGATTGCACCGTAATACTCGATCAAGTTAATGCTTGCGTGGGAAAGTGTCTGCCGCTTTGAACTCCCCCTTCCCCCATCTGAGCATGCCAGCTGACCTTGGATTTCTCCTATTCTTAGCCCTTGGTTCTGGAATCCTCTTCTCCTATCCTCAGCTTGCAGCCATCACGGGTGTACAAGGGGTGGTGGTCTACGCTATCACATCGGCAGCTCCACTCATGATATTTGCCTTTCTTGGACCGATCATTCGCAAGAAATGTCCAGAAGGGTTCGTCCTGACTGAATGGACAAGACAGCGCTATGGCTCCGTTACCGCTCTCTTTCTAAGCTTCCTCACTCTCGTTACCATGTTTCTTTACATGGTAGCAGAACTATCTGCACTGCAGCAGATCATGACTGCCCTCACTGGGATGGACGGCCTCCCGATGGTCATCGTGGAATGCGTTGTGACCACGGTTTATACTTGTGAGAAACCCTTACCACCCTCTTCCGCAGAGACTAATATCCCGAAGCTCTTGGAGGGTTCAAAATCTCCTTCATCACGGATAATATCCAAGGAGCTATGGTGGTTGCTCTAAGTTAGTCTCAAAACGGGTTCAAAGCGCCCTTTGCTAACGTTGTAAGTTATTGTGGCCACAATTACCGTGGGCGTCGAGACTAGGATCGACAAGAGCTTGATTGACTCTTCTGGTCTCACCAAACCGACTTTGCTGGGATGGCAATTGCTCTACATTCTTCCGGTAGCTGTCTTGACGAATGACTTCTTTCTTTCTAACTTCTGGATTCGTACCTTTGCGTCGAAGACGGACAAGGATTTGTGGACCGGGGTCTCGATCGCTGCAGTCATTACGCTCATCATTCTTACCTTAGTTGGTGCGACCGGGCTGATTGCGACTTGGTCTGGTGCATTTGACCCCAACAATCCAGATCAAGACGGGAGCATCGCGTTCTTCTATCTCTTGGAGCAGCTTCCAGCATGGACTGTCGGAATTGTACTCGTCATGGTAGTGTCTCTAAGCACAGCTGCATTCGACAGCTTCCAGTCTGCTATGGTCTCTACAGCATCGAACGACCTCTTCAGGAATAAACTCAACATATGGTGGGTAAGAGGAGCTGTGGTGCTCATCATCTTCCCGGTGGTGGTCATTGCTCTCAAAGCGCCTTCCATTCTACAGATTTACCTGATCTCCGATCTCGTATCGGCATCGACCATCCCAGTGTTAGTCCTCGGTTTGAGCGATCGCTTCTATTGGTGGCGTGGATTTGAGGTTGTCGTTGGTGGCCTTGGCGGCATTCTGACGGTATTCATCTTCGGTACAATTTATTTCGGAAGAGCCTTGCAGGGTGCCAACCTGATCCTTCTCGAGCAAGGCCTTTACGGAAACGACTGGAGTGCGTTTGGTGCCTTCGTTGCGGCACCATTTGGAGGTCTACTTTGGGGATTCGGAGCTTTCGGTGTAAGGCTCGGGTATCAATTTGTCGATGCCAAGGTCAAAGGCAAGAGGTTCAACGCTCTTGATCGCCCCGCGTATCTGGACAACCAGGTTGAAGGCGCTCCTGAGTACGCTGCGAGTGATGAGATTCATAGCGAACCTCAAGAAGGGCTCGTCACAGTGGACCACAAAGGCAAATTCTTCTGAAAAACACTCGGTGGGACCAGGATGGACAATCGGATTTGGGCTGCTTCGAGATTTTGTCGTATGCGAGGTCGTCGTTCTTGAGGTGAGATTCAACATCAACAGTTTTCGTGTTTTGGGGCAATGGTTAGTGTTTTTAGGCGGCTGCTATTATTTGGAGATGACTTCCAGATTGCGGGTGAGGTTGGAATTGTGTGGCGGCTAGCAGTGTTCTATTTCTTTGAGATCAAAACTCCTCTATATGCGGTAAATACCATCAATGATAGTAACATCCCATTAACAATGAACGGCGCTTGGAGAGAGGACGATAATACCCTCCAGGAAAGCAAGAGACTCTTCAAACCATCAATATCCCAACGATCTGGTGCGCCTTTATTTTCGGAGGAACCCTGAAGCTAACTGCATGCCTTGATCCAACGTGCTTCTGCTGCCAGAATCACCTCCCCGTTTCCCGACAAAATCTATCGCCATGCCAGCCAAGCCTGTCGAGTGTCTCTGCTCGGCACCGTCGTCAAAGCCTTGATCCTGAGATGGCGCAGCGTATCGTTGCTGTGGTTGGTAACAAGAAGCATCGCCGGATGCTTGCTGAGGTTGATGATCGTCCGCTCTGTATCGATGTCTGTCTTCGGTATAATCTTGCGGGCTGTATCCAGGAGGCGGTGGGTAACCCCTTGCATTATCATTTGCTGGGTACCATTTAGGTTGATCTTGATAAGTAGTGTAGCTGTTCGGGTCGAAAGGTGGTCGGGGTGGGGGTGGGGGTGGGGGTGGGGGTGGGCCCCAGTAACCTTGAGGCTGGCCATTGTCTTCGCGATATCCTCTAGTTGAGGGCAGGGACCGGGTTTCACTGCGTCGATCTCGTCTCTCTGCTGTCTTTACAAGCTTATTGACTGCATAAATTCCTCCTCCAGTCATTATTGCTGTCTTGATCAAGCCCATTGTCTCGACAAGGGAGACTGGTGGAGAGTAGGGGCAATCCTAGGATTGATGTTGTGATCGTAGTGGTATGGTTGTAGAAGCGACAAAAGTATGAGGATTTGATCGAAGAAGAACTTGCGATGATGCTCTGCTTCATTTCGAGAGGTAGATGCACTTGTATTTATCCCATTGTTACTGTAGTCGGGAGCAGGCAGAACTCTTGTAGACTGGAACTGTGTAATGACTCAAGCTACGCAACGAAACGAGACGAAAATTCAGAATGGACATCGTAGTGCATTTCGAGAGTTAGAGAGTTGCCGGTACAATTGTTACCTTCGCTGCCAATCGTGCTTGTTCGGCCACCTCGCCACGAAGCCGGATGAGGAAATGGTTGAGCAGCCACGAATAAAGTAAGCTCGCCACAACGCAAAACATCAGCAGATCACGAGAGCGGCTCTGCCGAGAATGGAGAACGCGGAGTAGAAAAACATCTTAGTGTCTAGGTTTCGGTGATGAAAAACCATCCACTTATTGCGTGGTGTGAGTTGCGTTACTAGCCTTCCACCGGCGCCAGAAACATCGAGAAGCCGAGCCAAAGTTTAGAGGGAATTGTTGATCGAATAGATACCAAGGAAGCGTCAAGGGGTAGGGCCGAGAGGTTTAAAAAGTGAACTTCCAAAGCATGCATGTATGCATCATGGGTCCCAAAATCACATATTCGTGAAAACCAAGCATAGATTACTAAAGGAAGAAGCAAGAATACAAGAAGCAGATACGTAGAACCAAGTCGCAGACTATTTGGGATTTGCTACCACTGAACTGAACATCGCGGGCGAGTGCATGGTGTGTCTTTTCCCGAATATCTGGGCGTTTCATGTCCAAATGCATAACATAACATTTGGACTCCAGGGACCCGCCTCCAAAGTCTGTGCGAATAATTGACTTCCGTCCCCAAAATCAGTACGAAGCTCAAGCTAGGCCAATGTGGGCTAGATCGGGCTTGCTTCCAAAGTATCCCCGAAGCTTCGTACTCACTCGTCAACGTCAACAAGACAGACAGAGAAACAAACTCTCGCCGTCCCAGGAAGGCTGCGCATTGCTTCCGTATCTAAAGCATCCCATCGATCACTCTCATTTGGTGCTGCTATTTCGCGGGCTCCGTAGGCCCCTCGCATGAATCCCGCAGTCACAATACGTTTCGAACTCCGAACAGGCGATATCCCTCCCTCCCACCAAACCAGCTCGACCGATCAACAACCGCATTCCAACCACTGCTGATCAAACACACCTGTCCATACTGTAAAATTGCTAACCATGGCTGATGACAATAATTCAGACCGGCTTCTTTCGGGGCCTCCAGAGTTTCCAACCCAGCAGCAGCAGCGCGACAGGACGGGCAGCATGTCTCTGGGTGACGACCATCATCTTAATGAGCCGATGAACGGGGAGAGCACGACAGGGCCGCCTCCTGGTCAAGTTGATGTGAATGCAAAGGAGGTGCATGATGTGGTCAACTCGGAGCTTGGCGTCTCAACTCTACTAAATAGATTAAAACAGAGCATCGCAAGTTGCAAAGTAGGTTCGCTCTGACATACCAGCAGCCCGTGGTTTCTGACTTGTGCGTTGCAGGAGTTCGCCCTCTTCCTCAAGAAGCGGTCGACGCTGGAAGAAGAACACTCGAATGGACTGAAGAAACTATGCAGAGCTACAGCCGAGAACATTAGAAGACCAGAGCATCGCCATGGCTCCTTCCTACAGTCCTACGAAGAAGTCACTCACATTCATGAGCGAATGGCAGACAATGGGGCGCAGTTTGCGATTTCCTTGCAGCAGATGCATGAAGATTTACTAGAGATGGCTGCAAACATAGAACGAGGTCGGAAGCATTGGAAGGCTTCAGGGCTCGCAGCAGAGCAACGGGTGGCTGACATCGAAGCCGCCATGCGGAAATCGAAAGCCAAATATGATTCTCTAGCCGAGGACTATGACAGGGCCAAGACTGGAGGAGGGCAGTCGGGAAAGAAGTTTGGTCTCAAAGGTCCCAAATCCCAGCAACAACACGAAGAAGATCTTCTTCGGAAGTTGCAAGCTGGAGATGCCGACTACGCTTCCAAAGTCCAGTCGGCACAAAGCCAGCGAGCTGAATTGTGGTCGAAATTAAGACCCGAGGCTGTAAAGTCTATTGAGGATCTGATCAGGGAGTGTGATTCCGCACTAACATTGCAGATGCAGAAGTTTGGTAGGAGCTCCTCTTCCGTCACCAAAGAAGGAGTACTAACTGTGTGTATAGCTTCATTCAACGAGAAGCTCTTACTTAGCAATGGCTTGAATGTCAGCCCACTGAAAGGAAGTGAATCTGGAAGTCAACACCGAAGTCTACGTGAAGTCGTCCACGCCATTGACAACGAGAGGGATCTCAGCAGCTATATTAGCAGTTTTGCTGTCAAGGTTCCAAAGGTTGTCCAGGACATCCAGTATGAAAAGCACCCCGTAAGCACCTGCCAATCTTATTTACTCAAAAGAAATCCTCTAATGTGTTCTTCAGACCTTGCAGCAGCAACAGCACAGCAGTGCACCTCCCCCGCAGCGCCAATCAGATCCACCAGCATCCTTTGCCAGCCGTCAGGGACCACCACAATTATTTGGTGGTGCCCCATCTCCCCACCAGGCACATGCAAGCCAGCCATTCAATCAAGTCCCGGCTCCAGCAATGCAGCAACATGAGAGAAGTTTTAGCCAAGGCCCATCTATGCAGCAATACAATAACGGCTCGATGGGGGGTCCGCCACGACAGGCTAGCCATGTGCCATCCTATAACTCGGGTTCAATCAGTGCTAGTGGTCCACCACAGATCTCAACTCTCCCATTCCAGACCTCTCAAACCCCTCCGCCTACATTACAGCAATATAGTCCGGTGAACGCAACTACCTTCTCACAACCAGCAGCTTCGAACGCACCAAATTTGCCACCATTGAAGCCTGTGTTTGGATTGAGTCTAGAGCAGCTCTTCGAGAGAGATGGATCAGCGGTCCCAATGGTTGTGTATCAATGCATACAGGCAGTTGATCTCTTTGGTCTAGAAGTGGAAGGTATCTATCGTCTATCAGGAACTGCATCCCATGTGACTAAAATCAAGGCTATGTTCGACAACGGTAAGCAGATAGCTATTTTACCTTTGATTTAAGGCTAATGGAGTCAGATGCTTCGAAGGTAGACTTCCGTGATCCAGCGAACTTCTTCCATGACGTCAATAGTGTTGCTGGTCTCTTGAAGCAGTTCTTCCGTGATCTCCCTGACCCTCTCATGACAGCAGAACAATATGCTGGGTTTATTGAAGCTGCCAGTGAGTAAACTCCAAGTGGCCAGGTCTCCTGCTAACGAAGACTAGAAAATGACGACGATATCGTCCGTCGGGATTCTTTACACGCGATTATAAACAGCCTCCCCGACCCTAATTATGCAACTCTGCGCGCCTTGACCTTACACCTCAATAGAGTCCAGGACAACTCTGCTGTAAATCGCATGAACGCTAGCAATCTTGCAATAGTTTTTGGGCCGACGCTGATGGGTGCAAACACTGGTCCGAATATTCAAGATGCCGGCTGGCAAGTCAGGGTCATCGACACGATATTGCAGAACACGTACCAAATATTCGATGATGATTGAGTGAATCTCAGAGGATGACACTTAGAGTCGGTTGAGTGCTATTGCGAAGTGTAGATACGTTTCAATTGTGTAAAATATGGAGCATGAGCGAATACCAATCAGTGTATGTTTGAACTTACTTTGCTTTGTGCGGGGTGGTTCCCGTTTTGTTTGCTCTTGTTGATGGTCTTTCTGACTATACTTTCGAGCCTGGTCCCTTGATACAAGGGCATTATACCAGATACAGTCCAATTGCCTAACGGCAGCCGCGGACTATAAATGAATCATCATCATCATACCAGATACAGTCTCCAGTGGGACTCTTACTAATCCAGCCACTTTCCCAATCAATACCAAGCAGCGAATCGCACAGAGACCACCACAGCCTGTAATGTATCTTACCCCCAAACGTATCCCTAAAAGGCCAAGGATTCTCGTCACAACCTCGGTCTATAACCAAGCCTTGAATATATTTCGTACCAAAAACCGAAACCATGTTGGCAGAAAAGCGATCCTCGTTGTAGGATTACGTCGCGATTTATAGGGCGACACAGATGGCGAGCACCCGAGATGTTTCGCCTGTGACGAGGATGAAAGAGCTGTACGGCGTCGTCAACCCAACGTACCGCTAGATACAGGCTCTGAGTTCTATAGAGAACCTCGGTAGACAACTAGGATCCGAAGCCTTCTCGCCGAGTCGAGATTGTAGCGTCTTTTAAAAATATCTTTTTAAAGCAAAGAGTTTAATATAAAGTAATATAAATTATAATATGAAATAATATATATCGAGTAATATAAAAAATCGAAATATAATTATAATATATTAAATATAAATTTATTATTATTATTTATTTAGTTTAAAAATTAATAATATTTTTTATATTATATAAAATTAATATTTTTAATAATATATAATTTTATTTAAATATAATAATTAAATTATATTAATATTATTAAAAATATTTAAAATGTTTTTCTCGTTTCGAAAAAAAAAGTTCGTTCGTCGTCGATTTGTAAACGAATCAATTAACGAACGAACTTTTTTTTTTTTTTTTTTTTTTCGATATTCGACGTATATTTTATTTCGTAAGTCTCGTAAAAACGTTTTTACGAAGGGTTTTAAAGTTTTCGATTTTAGTAATTTATTTTTATTTTAAAATTTAAATTAAAAACTCGTAATTTAAATGTTTTATAAATGTTTAAAATTAATATAATTATTAAAATAATATTTAAAATTTTATTAAACGATAAAATCGATAAATTAATAAAATTTTTAGTATTTAAAATAAAAACGTATTATAAAATTTTATATTATTAAAAAAATACTTTTCAAAATTCTCGTTTTTTATATTAATTTATTACGATCGATTTAATTAATTTAAATTAATTTATTTAATATATAATTTTAAAAAAAAAATTTAAATTTTTTTTTAAAATTACGTAATTAGATTAAAAAATGTTTTATAATTAAAAGTTTTAATATTTAAAATAAAAACGTATTTTTAATATAATTTTATATTAAAAATTTTTTTTAAAAAAATTTTCGTTTTTTTATTAAATTATTACGATTAATTTAATCGATTTAAATTATTTTATTTAATATATAATTTTAAAAAAAAAGTTTTAAACTTTTTTTTAAAAAATTACGTAATTATTTTAGTATTTAAATATTTAATATTTTAAATAAAAACGTATTTTTAATAAAGTTTTTATTAAAAAAAAAATTTAAAATTTTTATTTTATATTTAATTATTATAATTAATTTGATTAATTTAAATTATTTTATTTAATATATAATTTTAAAGAAAAACTTTTTAAAACTTTTTTCGAAAATTATATAATTATAGAAATATTTAATATTTAAAATAAAAACATATTTAAACTTTTATTATCGCGATTTTAATTAAATATAATTATATTTTATTAATTTATATAATAACGATTTAATAAAATTATTTGAAATTTAAAATTTAAAAATATTAAATTGAATTTCAATTTATATATAAATATTATACGATTTATATTAATAAATAATTTATAGTTATAATCGTATATTTATTAAATTTTTAAAACTTTTTATTAAATTAATTATATATTAATTCGAAATTTTATAATTATAAAATTTTTAATAAATTAATTAAATTATTATATTTAAATATTTTAATTAAATTTAATAATATTATTATTTATTAACGATTATTAAATTATAAAATATAATAAAATCGACGAATTTAATAAAAAAAATTTAAAAAAAAAATTTAAAATTTTATTTTATTTATATTAATTTTTTAATTATATATATATTATATTATAAAATTATTTTTTAATTTTAAACGTCGTTTTAATTATTATAAATATTTTAATTCGAATTAAATTTATAAACGAGATTTTATTATTATTAATTTTATATAATATAATTTTTTTTTTTTATAATATATTTATATTTTTAACGTATAATTTAATATCGTCGTTTTTTTTATATTTATATAAAGTTTATATTTAAAATTATTATTAATAAATTAATATTTATTTTAAAATTAAATTTATATTATTTTCTTTTTTTAATTATCGATTTTAAAATCGAAAATATTATTAAAAATTAATAAAATTTATATTAATTTAATATCGATATATTAAATTTATTTTATTAAAAAAAAAATTTCAAAAAAATTAATTTTCGACTTTAAAAATACTATTACGATTTTATTAATAATAATATAAAATAAATTATATCGATTTAAACGATTTATATTATTTATTTAAATATTAAATATTTTTTTTTTTTTTATATTTTTTTATTCGTTAAAACTTATATTAATAAACGGATTATAATAGAAAAAGTTTTTTAAAAAAAAATTTTTATTAATTATTATTATTATTCGAAATTCGATAAATTATTCGAATAACGTATTGGAAAAAATACTTATTAAAATAATATATTTTTAAAATGTTTTTAAGTTTTTTTTATTTTAATAATTTAAATAAATATTCGTTTATAAAATAAAATAAAAAATTTTAATTATAATAATTATTTTCTCGTAAAATCGATAATAAATAATATATAAAAACTTGTTTTTTTAATATTTAATTATATATAAAATATTATTTTCAAATTATATTTTTACGATTGTATTTTTATAATTTTTTTTTTTTTTTTTCGTTTAATATCGATAAAAATAATAAATCGTAAATTTCGAACAATATTTGAAAATATTATTTATTAATCGATAAATTTTTTTTTTTTCGAATAACGAAATTAAAAAATTATATTATTTTTTAAAGAATTTATATTACGAGATTAAATTATAAAAAGTTTCAATATATAATTTCGTAAATTTAAATATTAATTTTTAAATTTTTTAAAAAAATATATAAAAAAATTAAATTTAATAATTTTCGTTTATAATTAAAATAATTCGTATTATGTAAATATTGTATAATTTAATAAAAATTAATATTAATTTTTAAAACGAACGATTAATTATTAATAATAAATTAAAAATAAAATAAATAAATAAAATAATTAATTTAAAATTATAAATTCAATAATATTTATATTTTTTTTAAATTTTTTTAAAAACAATTTAATATTATTAATTCGTTTTTTTATTAATAATAATTATTATTATAAATCGATTTTTTTAATAATAAAAAAAATTAATAAATTTTAATAAAAATTAAAATTAAATTAATAATATTAATAAATTATTATTATTATTATTAATATTTTTATTTTATTTTTTATAAATATAATTTTTTTTTATAATATATAAATATTATTTAAAATATATATTATATTTATTTTATTATTATTAAATATATTATTATTAAAATTAAATATTTTTTATATTTTTTCGAATTTATATATTTAAAAAATATAAAAAAATAAATTTAAATATAATAATAATTATAAAAATATATTTTTATAAAACGATAAATTAATAATATAAATATAAAATTGAAAATATTATTTTATTTTATTAATTTTTTATTTATTAATTTTTTTATTATTATTTTTAATTTCGTTTATATAAATATATTTTATAAATTTTTATTAATATTAAATATTTTTTAATAATTTATTATAAAATTTAAAAATATATTAATATTATTTATTATTTTATTTTATATTTATTAATATATTAATAAATATAAATTTTATTCGTTTATTTATATATAATAAATATTTTACGAATTATATTTTTTATATTTTTAATATTATATATAATTTAATATTTTTTTATTTTTTAATTATATAATATATTATAATTTTTAAATTAATTTTTTATTATTTATATTAAATCGTTTAATTTAATTCGTTATTTATTTTAAAAATATTTTTTTATATAAATAATTAATAATTAATTTTTTTATTTTTTAAAATTTTTTAATTATTATTTATTATTTATTATTTTTTTTTTATTATTAATATTAATAATCGATTTATAAATTTTTGATTTTTTAATAATAATTAAATAAAATTAATATTATTCGAATTAATATTTATTTTTTATAAATTTTTTTAATTTATAAACGAAAATATTATTTTTATAAAATAATTATTTTTAAATTTTTTTATTAAATATAAATTTTTTTAAACTAATTATTATTTATTAATTTATTTTAATATATTATTTAATAATAAAATTTTATTTATTTATTTTTTAATTTTTTTAATTTTTTTATAAAAATTATTAAATTATTTAATATAATAAACGATTAATTATTAATATAAAATAAAAATTCATTTTTTTTTTAAAATCGAAAATAATTTTTTTAAAATCGTTAATAATTTTTTTCTTTATAATTTTCGCGTATTCGAATAATATAATTTTTAATTTTATAAATTTATATTATATATATATTTTAAATATTTAATTTTATTTAAAAGAAAATTATATTATTTTATATAATTAAAATATTAATTAATTATTTTTAAATTTAATCGATTATATTAAAAATATAATTTTTTTTAATATTATAAAATTAAATTAAAAATTTAATAATAATTAAAACGAAAATTTTTTATTAATCGAATTAATAATCGTTAATATTTTATTTAATTAAAAAATATAAAATTAAATTTTTATAAAATTAAATAATAAAATAATATAATTAATAATTAAATCGTATTAAAATAAATTTTTAATATTTTCGTTTTTAAATTTTTTATTTTTATTAAAATTTAAAAATATATTATTATAAATTTTAATTATTAAAAATAAATTTTTTTTTACGTAATCGAATATTTATTAATTGTATTAAAAAATTTTATTTAAAAATTATAATTTGAAATTTTAAATTTTTATTAAAATATAACGTATTTTTAATTATTATTAATATAATTATTAAAATTTATTAAATTTATTTTTAATTAAATACGATTTTAAATTTAAATTTATTTATTATTTATATAATTAATTAATAATATATTTAATAATATATTATAAAATTAATTTTTATTAAAAAATTTAAAAAATTTAAAAAAAATTTAAAAATAAAACAATTTTTTGTTAATTATATAAAAACGAGTTTTATTAAAAAAAATTTTAAAAACGAATATTAAATTTAAATTTTTTATTAATAAAATTTATTAAAATAATTTTATTTTAATAAATATATTATAATATATTATTATTAATATTTTAATTATTAAATTAATAAAAATAAATATATATTTAATAAAAAATAAAAATTATAAAAATATTAATAAAAAAAATTAATAAATAATAATATTTTAAAAAAAAAATTTTTAATAAAATTTTATTATTCGATTTAATATTTATAATTTTAATATTTTAAATGCAATTTTTTTTAATAAAATTAAAATCTTAATTTAATTATAAATATATAAAAAAAAAAAAAAATTAAAACGCGATTATAATAATAATAATAATAATAATAATAATAATAATAATAATTATAATAATAATAATAATAATAATAATAATAATAATAATAATAATAATAATAATAATAATAATAATAATAATAATAATATATATAATATATATAATTAAAATATTATTTAATATTAATTAAATTCGATTTTTTTTTATAAATAATTTAATTTTTTAAAATTTTAATTAAAAATTTTAAATTAATTAAAAAAATTTATAAATAAATTTAAAAAAAATTTAAAATATAATAAAAAATTTATATTTTTCGTAATTAATATTAAAAATTAAAATAATATTTATATAAATTCGTAAAATTTTAAAAAAAATTCGAATAATTAAATATATTAAAAAAATTTAAAAAAAAATATTTTAAAATTATTATTTTAAAAAAAAATAATAATTTTATTTATTAATAAATAATTAATATTAAAAATTTATTTAATAAAAACGAAAAAAAAAATATTAAAAAAAATATTTAAAAAAAATATTAAAAAAAAATATTAAAAATTTTTTTAAAATAAATAATACGATTAATATTCGATATAATAAAATATTTTTCTCGTTTTAAAAAAAAAAAAAATCGTTCGTCGATTCGTAAACGAATTAATTAACGAACGACTTTTTTTTTTCTTTTACTCGATTTATATTTTATTTCGTAAATCTCGTAAAAACGTTTTTACGAAAATTTTTAAAATTTTCGATTTTAATAATATATTTTTATTTGAAATTTTCAATTGAAATTTTTTAATTTAAACGTTTTATAAATATTTAAAATTAAAATAATTATTAAAATTTTATATTTTATCGAGCGATAAAATCGATAAATTAATAAGTTTTTTAATATTTAAAATAAAAACGTATTTTTTTTACGAAATTTGATATTATTAATACGATTTAATTATGAAGTAATCGTAAATTAATTCGATATTATTAATCGAAAACTCGAAAATTTACGAATATTATTAAATGTTTTTTCGAAAAAATTATATAATTTTATAAATATTAACGCTATAAATATAAAAAATTAATAAAACGATTTTTAATATTTAAATTTTTTTTAAATATTTTAATTTCGAGTTTTTTATATATTTAATTATTAAAATATTTATTGTATAAAATAAAAATAAATATTATTATTCGAATATTTTATATTTTTATATAATATTAAATAAATTACTTTTTAATTATAATAATATAATATATAATAATTTATATTAATTATTTATTAAATATATATATTTTTATTTAATTTTTTATTTCGTTATTTTATTTATTATTTTATTTATTTATTTTTATTTCGAGTTTTAATTGTAATATTTATATAATTATTTTACGTTAATAAATATTTTTTAATAATTTTAAAAAACTTTTTATAAATTGTTTAATTATTATAATTTTTTTTTTCGTTATTATTATAATAAAACGATTTTATCGTAAATTTAAAAATTAAAATTTAATTATTATTATTAATTTCAATATATAATATTAAATCGATAAAAAATAAATATATAAAAATTATAAAATAAAAATATTTTTATCGATTAAAAAAATTAATAATTAATTATTTTCGAATTTCGTCGAATAAAAAAATTAATATTTAATTATTTTCGATTTTCGATTATTAATAATAACGTTTATAATTTTTTTCAAATTATTAAAAAATTTGTTTTTTATTTTTATTTTAAAATATATTAATAATTTTATAATTTTTTTTTAAATATATAAAATTATAAAAATTTAAAATAATATTTTAAATATTTAATAAATATAAAAATTATATTTAATAAATATATATTATAATTAAAAATTATTTAATACGTTTTTTTTAAATATGAAATAAAATAATATTATAAATATTTTAAAAAAAAAAATTTATTTTTTCAAATAATAATAATTAAAAAAATATTTATTATTAAATATTTTTTATAAATATAAAAAAAAAAATTATTATTTTTTTTATATTTTTTTTTTATTTTTATATTTATTAAATATTTATAATATTTTCGTTTTTATTTTTTAATATAATATTTAAATCGTATATAAATTTTATTTAAAAAATTTTTAATTTAAAATTAAATTTATATTTAAATTAAATTTAATTTTTAATTTTTAATTTAAAATAAATTATTTTAATTTTTTTTTATATTAATATATACGTTATTTATATTTATATTAAACTTTTATAATTAAATTTATTTTAAATCGTAATAAAAATATTTTTTTTTAAATATTTATTCGACGTATTATTATCGATTTAATAAAATTTAATAATTAAATAAAAAATATATTATTATTATTATTTTCGATTTAATAATTTATTATACGAAATTAATAAATTTTTTTAAAATAATATTAAATATTTTAAAATAAAAATAAAAAATTGTAAAAAATTGTAAAAAATATTTATAATAATTTTAAATATTATCGATTATATTATATCGAATTAAAAATAAAATATTAACGAATTTTATAATTTTATTATTGAATTTATTATAATTTTTTAATTTTTTAAAAAAAAAAATTTTTATTTTTTTCGAAATTTTATTTTTATTATTAAATTTTTATTTTTTTTTTTAAAAAAAAATTAATAACGTTTATTTATAAAAAGTTTTTTAAAAAATTATTAATTTAAAATTAAATAATTTACGTATTATAAATTATTTAATTTATTTTAATAATAATAAATTTTATATTAATAAAAATAATTTTTAATTTTTATTATTTTAATTTTTATTAATATATAAATTGTTTTTAAATTCGTTTTAAAATATTTAATATATATTATAAATATAATTTTAATTTTCGTTTAAATTTTTTTTCGATAAATTTAATATTTATTTTATTATATCGATTTTTAATTTTTTAATTTTATATATTATTTAATTTTTTTTTATTTAATTAATTTTTCGAAATATTTTATTTATTAATCGAATTAAATTAATTTTTATTTCATTTAATTAATTTCTCGAATTATTTTATTTATTAATCGAATTAAATTTTTTTTTTTTTATTTAATCGATTTTTTATCAAGAAAAATATTTTTTATTAAAGATTTTATATTTAAACGAACGTATTAATAGTATTAATAATATATTAATCGTTTATTAATTGAATACTATTAGTATTTAATCAATTAATCCGATATTATTAATAAACTATTAATAAAATTCTAATTATATTTTATCGCGATAATTATTTTTCGTATATTTTATAATATATTAATAATTAATAATTGGTTTATTTTTATAAAATATAAAAACAATAATAAGTATTTTCGATTTCGATAAAAATTATTTAACAGACTATAATATTTATAAAAATGTACTCGAATTTATTACAAATTAGTATTTACGATATTAAATTTCGATTAAAACTCGATATAAATACTTACAAAATATAACGCTTACAAAATATAACGTTTACAAAATATAACGCTTTTATCAAATTAAATCAATTGTTTCTCAAAATAATACTCGTTTTTTTATATTTTTAAACTTACGATTATAGTTTATAATATTAATTTATAAAAAAAATTGTATAAAAACGTTATTTAAAAAAATTAATAATCGATTTTATTTTAATAAATCGAATATATATATTATTCAAATCATCGAAATTATACGTCAATTTAAAAAACCCGATAATACGTACGTAAGTACTTATATAAACTAATAATGTAAACTGTATTTTTAATTAATTATAAGAAATTTTATTATTAAAATTTTGCGTAAAATTATTATAACGTTTAAATGAATATTAAATTGAAATCAAAAAAAAATAAATTGAAAAAAGACAATATATATAATATTTATTCGAAGTTTATTTTATCGTTGATTTTTTTTTTATAATATTTAAACGCGTTTCGACGATTTATTAACTTTTTTTCAAATTATTTAAACGCGTTTCGATTGTATTTAATCGAGTATTTATTTTTTAAAAATAAATAAAAATATTATTATAATTTATTAAAATTTCTATTATATTTTTAAACGATTACAATATTTAATTTAATCGTTCTTTGAATCGTTTTAATATTATATTCAATCGTTTATCGAATCGTGCGATTATACGAGTTTATTTTTTTTTATTATTATTAGTATTTATATAAATACAATATTTTGCACGTTTATTATTTCTTTAATAAAAACGCGAATATAAATATTAATCGTTTTTTAATTAAATAATTATTTAATAAAAATATTAAAAAAATTGTTTAATAAAACTATTTCGTATAAAAAGCAAATTTTAAATAAATTTCCAATAAATAAATAATTGATTATTGAAAAAAATCGTTCGAAGCGTAATAAGAAAAATAATAAATTAATAAAAAGAAAAAAAGAAAAATACGACAAAAAAAAGTTAAATTTAAATAATTAAAATATAAATTTATTTTTACTCGTAAAATTTAATATTATTAATTTAATTATTATACGAAAGTAAATCGATACTAATAATTGAAATTTTAAAGTTTTTCGAATATTATTCGATATTTTTTTAAAAAAATCGTATAATTTTACTATTAATAGTACTATAATTAAAAAATTGTTATAAAATAATTTATACGATTAATATAAATTTAAATATTTTAATTTTAATTTTTTTAATCGCGTAATTATTAAAATATATAACGTATAAAATTATTTTATTTATAATTAATAAAAGAAATTATATTTTTAAATACTATTAAATGAATTTGTTTTTTTATAATAATAATATAACGTTTAATAATTTATATTATTATATATAATTAAATTTTTATTTATTTTTTTTATTATTTTTTTTTATTAATATAATAATTTAATTAATTTTAATTTCAACGTTAATTTTTTTTTCTATCGAAATTACGATTTTTCGAATTTTATAATCTTTTAAAAATTAATTATAACGATTATAAATTCTTTTTCTCAGTAATTTTTTTTAATTTATTTCAAATTTATTTATTATTTATAGTTTCGTTTATTTACTTTTTTTTTTATAATTTCGTTTTTATTAAAACTTTTTTCGTTTTATTTAAAATTAATTATTAAATTTTTTTTTTTTAATTTTTGATTTTTACAATTAATTTATAATTAAAATTATTTATAATTTCATTGTTATTATCGTCGATTTTATTATTATTACAATAAAATTCTATTTTATTATACTATAATCGTATTACGATTTTACGTTTATATTATTTTTCGACGTTAAAAAACTTTATTTCTAAATAAATAAATATAATTTCAATATTTATTAAATAATTATATAATTTATTATAATCGTAAAAAATTAAAAAAATCTATTTATTTTTAAAGTATTAAAAAATATTTTTTTATTTTTATTTCGAAATATATTAATTATCGTTAATTATTTATTTTCGATTTTATTTATTTTATTTTCAAATTATTAAAAAATATTTTTTTATTTTTATTTTAAAATATATTAATAAAATTTAAATTTTTTTATTTTCGAATTATTAAAACGTATATTTTTATTTTTATTTGAAATTAATTAATTTATTTATAGTTTTTTATTTGCGATTCGAGCGTATTAAATTTAATTATTTTTAAATTATTAAAAAGTATAATTTCATTTTTATATTGAAATAAATTAATTAATTTATAAATTTTTTTATTACTTTTTATCGATTTTTTCGAGAGAATCGATAATATATCGTATAATAATATTTTTTAAAAAGCGAACTAATATAAAAAAAAAAAATAATTAGTTTATTTTCGTTAAAATTAATTTTATTTTAATTTTCGTAGTAATTTTAATAATATTTTCAATAATATTTTCGATTTTCGAAAATAATTTCAAATATTTAAATAAATTAATAAAAAATTAAATTAAAATAAAAAATAGAAATTTAAATATAATAAAAAAAAAATTTATTTCGTAATTATACTTAATAAATTATTTCGTAATTATATTTAATAAATTTATAATTAATTAATTTATCGTTTTTTTATTAAATATTTATTAAATTTAAAAAGTTTTATTATTATTATTTTAATTTTTTTTTTCGAAAATAAAAAAAATTATTTTTATTTAAAATATATTTATTAATAATTTCTTTAATTATTTAATAATAAAATTTAATTTTTTATTAATAATTAATATTTAATTTAATAAAAAATAATCGCTATTTTTTTTCGTAAAAATAATTAAAAATATTATTATTTTTAAATACTTTTTACTAATTATTAAACGTTTTTTCTAAGTATAAACAATTTTTTTGATTTAAAAAAAAATAGTAAAGTAAATTTAATAATTATTTTTTTACCAATTTTTAAAATTTTATTATTATTCGTTCGATATATTTATATTATTTTACGAAATAAAAAAATTAAAAAATTTTTAAAAAATTTTTTTAATATTTTATTTAAATTTTTTAATATTAAAAATTCGATTAATATTTACATATATATTATTATTATTATTATTATTATTATTATTATTATTATTAAAATTAGTTTATAAATTAAATATTTTTTATTTTATTAAATTTATTTGAAATTAAATAAATTTTATAATTATTAAACGTTAATTTTTTTGATCGTTAATTCGATTTTTTTTCGAACGAATAATTAAATTAATTAATTAAACAAAAGCGTATAATAAATACGATAATACAATTTTTATATTTTATATTATTTAATCGTTAAATTTTTTTAAAATTTAACGAAATATTTTTATTTTTTAAAAGTCTTTTTATAAAAACTTTTTTAATATAAAAAAAATATAAAAAAAATTTAATACAAATATTTAAATTATTTTTTAATATTATTATTTTAAAATAAATCGATTAAATATACGTTTTAATTTCGCGTTTTTTTTTTAATTAATTTTTTTTTTATTTAAAATAAAATCGAATTTATAAACTTTTTAATATATATATAAAACGGTAAATTATATAAATTAAAATTTTATTAGTAATTTTTAGTAATAAAAATCGATACTCGAATTAATTATATCGAAAAAAAAAAATATACGAAATATTCTCGAATTCGTTTTAAAATATTTAATATAAAACGTTATTAAAAATATATTATTTATTAAAATTATAAAATAAAATTTATATTAAAATTATTATATATAAATTATAATTTTATATTTTATCGTATTATAAAATTAAAAATATTATTTTTTTAATTTATTAATTTTTTAATTATAATAATAATACGAAATTAAATTTATTATAAAAAATGCTCGAAATTAATAAAATTTTTAAATAGTTTATTTCGATATAAATATAAAAACTTTAATATCGAACGTAAACGAAAACGTAAAATTATTTTATATAAATATTAAATAATACGTTAACGATTAATTTTTTTTAAAAATAACGATTTTTTATTAATAAACGATAACGAATTAAATAAAAATTATTTTTTTATTAATGAAAATAAAAATAATTAAATAATATTTATAATTATTATATATAAAAAATTATATTAAATTTTTTTTTTTAAATAATATTTTTATATAAATTATTTAAATAATATATTTTAATGATATTAATTTATAATTTAAATATAAAATTTATTATATCGACGTTTATTAAAATTTTTCGAATTTAAAACGCGTATACGAATATTTTATTAATTGTAAATAATTTAATCGAAAAAAAGTTTATTAAAAATTTAATTAAAAACGAGTTTATCGAAAAAAAAACTTATTAAAAACGAATTTATCGATAATATCGACGAATCGATATTTGATATTTTTATAATAAAACTTCGAAATAAATTTATTTATAAATTTAATAATATCGAATATATTATTAATATAATAAAAATAATATTTGAAATAAAATCGAAAATTGTATTCGTATATTTCGAATAAAATAAAAATATTAATTATTTTTTAAATCAATTTATATAAAAAAATAATTTAAAAAAAAAAAATTTATTAATTCTATTAATAATATTAAAAGAAAATTTATAGTAATTATTTGTTTTTAAATATAATTAAAATTTGACGTTTTAATTCGCGAGAATTAAATATAATAAAAATAAAATCGAAATTTTTTTTAAAGATTTTAAATTTTATATTAAAATACGAAAAATTTTTAACGTAATACGAAATTATATTAATTTAATACGAAATATATATAATATTTTATACGAAATTTTTAATAAAAATCGATAAAAAAAATAAAAAATTATTATATCGAATTAAATTAAAAATAATAAATTATAAATATATATATTTTTATTTCGTTTAATTATATAATACTTAGAATTTTTATTAAATTATCGTTTTTTTAAAATCGATTTTATTTGAATTTTAATATAAAAATTTTATAATATTAGTAATTTAAAAATATACAATAAAATATATATAATAAATTAATAATAAAATTTGTAAAAAAAATTAATTTTTAATATAATAATTATATTAATTATTATTTTTATAAATAAAACTTTAATAACGTATTTACGAAAAAATTAATTAATTTAATTCGTTTATATTTAAATTGAAAATCTTATAAAAAGAATTTATTAATAATAAAATATTTCGTCGACGTTTTTAATTAAGTTTTTTTTAATTTCAAAGAATATTATTCAAAAGTTTAATAATAATATAGTGTACGCTATTAAATTTTTTTTTTTATTATATATATATAAATATTATTTTCGAAAATTCGTATTTTTTTATTCGATTTAAATTTATTATTAATTTAAATATTAAAATTGCAAATATTTATTTAAATCGATTAATTAATTCGTTGTATAAACGACGAAATACGATAATATTATTTTATTATTTTTAATCTATTTATTGATTATTAAAAAGTCGTAATTATTACGAGAATTAAATCGAATTAATAATACGAAATATATTAAATTCTATGAAACAAATTTTAGAACATTTTAAAATTTTAA
Organism: Acephala macrosclerotiorum; assembly: GCA_014904845.1. Taxonomy (NCBI): domain Eukaryota; kingdom Fungi; phylum Ascomycota; class Leotiomycetes; order Helotiales; family Mollisiaceae; genus Acephala; species Acephala macrosclerotiorum. Next base: position 87,130 of record MU119441.1, read on the forward strand.
TTATATCGAATATATAATTAAATATTTTAATAAATTAATAATAAAAAACGAGATTTATTTTAAAAAAAAATTTATTATTATTATATTAATTTTTTTTTTAAAATATTTTACGCGTTATTTTACGCTCGAATTTTAATAGATTTTATAACGATTATTATATATCGAATATATAATAAAACGATAATTAAATATTTAAATTAAATTTTTATTCGTATTTTTTATAGTAAAAAAACGTTTATTAAATATCGAGTAACGAATAACGAAAAAAACGTATATTAATATTATTTTAAATTTCATTTTTTAAATTATTATATCGAATTTATTTTATAATTTAATATTTTTAATAAGTTTAATATAAAGCATATAAAAGCAATTTATAAATTTTTATTTAAAACTTTTTTCGAACGAATAAATAAAAATAACAATTTTATTAAATAATTAATTATATAAAATATTTGAAATATAAATCGTAAAACGATAAAATATTAATTTTTTTATTTTTTCGATATAAAATTCGAAATATATATTTTTATTAAAATTTAAATTATTTTTATAATAATTATATTTATTAAAATTACGTTATACGATTATTAAAAATTAATTTAAAATAAATCGATATATATATATATATTCGAATTCGAATTTAATAATATAATAATAACGTTAAAAACTCGAAAAATAATCGATTTAAAAAAATTTATCGAAATTTTAATTTTATTCGTTAAAAAAAATCGAGTAAAATTACGAAATGAAAAAATTAATAATAATAAACGTAATATTTGTAAAAAAATTTTATATAAATATATGATTTTTTTATATAATTTTTTTCGAGTATTAAATATTGAAAACGTATTAATAAAAATAAAACGAATTTTGAAATTAAAAAATTGAAATTTTTAAAGTGTATATTAAATTGAAAAAATAATAATTTTTGCAATAATTATTACTAGAGATAAAAATACTTTCGAATCGAATATATTAATATAATCAATATTTAAAAAAATAAACAAATCGATTTATTATAAGTTTTAATTAAAATCGTTAATATTAAATTTTCGAATTAAAAATTAAATTATTTTTTACTCGAGTATTATATAGTATTAATTAATATTTACTCGTTGAAAAATAAAAAACTTTTTAGTACTATATATAAAATAATCGAAATAACGAAATCGAAAATATTAAAAATTGAAAAATTTAAAGTATTTAAAAAGCGACAATTTTTTTTTTTTTAATAATATTACGTAGTATTTTAATAATAAAAATCGAGAATATAAAAATAAAATCTTATAATAAATAGTGATTTTTTTTTTATATTTTATAAAATAAAAATAATTTACTAAAAATATTATTAAAAAAATTATTAAAAAAATTATTTTTTTATTCGAATTTCTATTATTAATATTATAATATTAAATTTATATTAATATATAATAAAGTTTTTTAA